>VSMD01141094.1:0-27566 GCA_008750895.1 Mirza zaza
TCTCTCTCTCTCTCTCTCTCTCTCTCGGAGCTGGGACATCCTTCTTCTCCTGCCTTTGTACACCAGAGCTCCAGGTTCTCCTGCCTTTGGATTCTGGGACTTACACCAGATACCCTGAAGGTTCTCAAACCTTTAGCCTTGAACCAAGAGTCATACCATCAGCTCCCCTGGTTCTCAGGCTGTAAGAATTGGACTGAGACATGCTCCCAGCATTCCTGGTCTCTAGCTTACAGATGGCCTGTTGTGGGACCTCTCAGGTTCCATACTTGTGTGCGCCAACTCCCCTAATAAATACCCTCCTAGACCGGGCACGGTGCTCACGCCTGTAATCCTAGCACTTTGGGAGGCCGAGGCAGGAGGATTGCTTGAAGCCAGGACTTTAGGACAAACCTGGGCTACACAGCAAGACACCATCTCTACAAAAAATAGAAAAATGAGCCGGGCATGGTGGCACATACCCATAGTCCCAGCTACTCCAGAGGCTGAGGCAGGAGGATCATGTGAGCCCAGGAGCGTGAGGTTCCAGTGAGCTATGATGACGCCACTGCACTCCAGCCTGGGCACAGAGCAAGAACCTGTCTCTAAAACTATATTAATTAAATAATCTCCCTCCTCCTCTTATTCCTACCTCCCTTTCTTCCCTACTGGCTCCATTTCTCTGGAGAACCCTGACTGATACACTCCCCTAGAGCCTCCAGAAAGGAAGGCAGCCCAGTCAACTCCCTGATTTTTAGCCCAGTGAGACCCATTTCAGACTTCTGACCTCCTGAACTGTAAGAGAATAAATCTGTGTTATAAGTCACTGAGTTTATGTGATTTGTTACTGCAGCAACAGGAAACTAATACATCACCTCAAGACCTTTGCACTTGCCAATGAATAACTGAATGAACAAACTAACCCACCAAATCTCAGTGCACTTTCCACTCCGCCATAGCACTTTTCTACGTAAGAAATTCTGATACTCTGGAGTAGGTATGCCAGCATTCTGGAATTCGCTGTTCCACAGTTCCTTGTCATCCATCAATGACAATGCTTAGCACCTCTACAGGACGATAATTTCTTTCCTATCCACCTCCACTGCCCTTGAACACTGTCACCTATTCCCCTCTGCATCCCCAACCCCTAGCACAGAGCCTGGCCAAACAGAGGGAATCAACACAGCACATGAGTACTTATAAGGGCACATGCACTACCTCTATCATCCAGGAGTGGGTATCCACTGAGATCTGTGTGTCCTGCACTGGGTTAGGCCCTTCATGAGCATTTAATCCTACACCATCCTGCAAGGTGAGTTACCACTATTATCCCTATTTTACAAGATGAAGCAATTGAGTCCTGGAGTGTTAAATAACTTGCCCAAGGACACAGAACGAATAGTGGCAGAGACAGGCAATGGATGCAGGAGGATAACTTGGAGCCTGCACTCTTAGCCATGATAGCAACTGTTTCCTACCCAACGACCCTCAGAGGTAAGATTAGTGTCTCCTTTTCCCAAAATTTGGGCTATGCAGCTGGCAGGTGGCAGAGCCAGTGTTTGAAGCCAAGGTCTGGCTGATTCAAAAGGCTGTGTCCCTTCCATCTCACCAGGCTGCTCCACTGTCCAATGAACCAACAAAACATCGACCCAGCACCTCTGGACAGCATGTGGCACACAGAGAATCAAACGAAGACTGGCTGCTGCCTAGTGTCTGGGCCAAGCGGCCCATCCTAAATGTCTGCTTCTCTTTGAAAATGAGCAACGTCCAAATCCCTGCTCCCTGAAGGCTGTCTGCTGGAAGGAATGCATGGCTTGCTTTCAAGCTGCCCAAGCAGAGCCTGGAGCCTTTGGAAACATTAAATAGGCTGAACCAGTTCTTTTGCCCAAATTTTAACAATTTAAAAGAAAGAAGGAAAGAGCTTTACGTGAAAACAAGGAAAATGTTAAGCAAGTGATAGAGCGATCCTGCCTGGAGCAGGGAACACAGTGATCTCTATGCGCAGGTTTCCCAGGGAGGTGATGCTGTCGGGAATCTGCAAGTTCAGCCTTGATAACCACCGTCTCAGGACTGCTTAGTGGCATCTATGCGTCAGTAAGGGGGCCTGGGCAACAGGTTTTGGGACCTTTGGGGTTTACAGGGAAGCCCTGGGCTGAAGACGAGAACAAAGGCTCCAGGAGGGAGGGTGGGAGTCTAGTTTTCGAGCCCGTGTTTCCATCCCTGGAGAAACCAGCTTTGGGTGTAGACTCCTTGGAAAGCCATGGTGAAGAATCATGTGGAATCGTCTACATTTTCTCCTGGTTCTTCTTGGAGCCAAAAGAGGATCAGCAGAATTCTCCTTATTCCTGGTCTCAAGAAGGAAACCTGAGAACTACTGCACATTCACAGGCAGCTGAAGGGCCTGTCTCATGTCCAGTAAAATCATGTCAATCGAGGCTTAGAGAATGAGCCAGGTTTACTGAGCACCTCCATGTACCAGTCCCCCTGCCATGCGTGATCACATACTTTACCTCATTTAATCCTCCATCATTACTCTCGGAAGCAGTATTAAGCCCATTATACAGATAAGAAAACTGAGGTTCAGAGAAGTTCAATAACTATTCCAAGGGTACACAGCCAATAAGTAGCAGGCTTGGATTTAAATCCAAGCCTGTCTGATTCCAGTCTTTGCCAGTGAACTGTTCTTTTCTCAACTTCTCTGCACCTGACATCCACTAAGAAATACTTGCAAAGCATCTGCTTTGCACCCCATGTTCTGGTACACACAGAAGTAAACGAGACGGACGGGGTCTCTCCCTCACGGCATATCAGTCTGGAGTGGGGGGACAGTAACAAACAGGAGAATTCTTAACGGTAAGAAGCACTGTGAAGAAAAGCCAAGCAAGGTGAGGTGGTAGAGGGTAACTGAGTGAGTGGGGTGGCCAAGGAAGGCCTCCAAGATGATAGTTGAGCTGAGACTTTAATATCTGAAAAAAATTGCTCCTTCTGTTTCCCATTTATGGCCTGAGAAACGCATTAGGCAATTCTCTTTGTTCCTCCTGGGCCCCCATCAGCAGAGATTCCAAAGTACATACTTTCTTTTTTCTTGGCTAGAAAGGCTTGCAAAACCCACTGATAAGGTTACCGGTTCACTCCAGGAGAGAGAATTCCAAAGCAGTAAACAGACGGGCTCGGCCTTACAAATACCACATAAAATAACTCATGCCCTGGACTCATTCATCCTACGAAGCCAAGTAGTGGCACCCCATAAGCACTCCTTGAGTTTGCATTAATCAGACGGCTCAATGTAGGTTTTCTTTTCATTTTTCTAGGTCTGTGATGATGGATGATATGCAGTAGCACTTCTGGATTCATAATAAGGGGTTAGTGGCATTTTCTCACTCCTACAAGACTGAATTTCACGGGACACTTAGGATATTTTCTTTGACAGCGCTGAGCTGAAGCGCTGTGCTCTTGAAAGGATTATTGCAGCCGTGTTATAAAAGATAACCTAATCACACGGGAGAGAGTAAAACATCAAGCGATTTGATTTCAAAACCTTGAAAATAGAATACCAAAGAACAATTAACTATGAAAACCAAAAGGCTTTAATTGTGATGAACTAATGGGGACAGACTAGGAGAGAGAAAACACAGATCTTCAAGTTTCACTAATTGTTCGGAAAACGATCAGAATCAAAGTGCACCCGGTCCTTCAGCTGGCCGGGTTTTGAGCCTTCTCCTCCCACCTCCCTCAAGCCCATGAGGCCCACTCCCCAATAACCAAATGCACCTTCCCCAGATTTGCTGCTCTGGTTTCTAATAGAACTAGGATTTCTCTTTCCTCAGCTGCCTCCAGAGCTGGGACTTCCTGCGGCAGCTGTAACCCTGCTGCGGGAAATGGCAGCTCCCGCCAAGTGGGCAAAACAGACCCTTCCACAGAAGGGAGCCACATGAACTGACGGCCGGTGACAGGTGGTTTGACAGAAGCTTCACAAACTTCCTCCTCCCTGTACTTGCTTTTGAGGTACAACTAAGGGAAATGATGGCTCATGGGCTCTTTCATACATCTCAGAGACAGGCCCTTTCAGACAGTCCCCATAGAAGTAAAGCCTTGGTGAGATTTCTGTCACTAACAGCTGTGTATGCTATATAAAGGAGGCAACCATTGGGTTTTCTCAGTTCTGAGCACAGTGGGTGAAGAAAACCATTGCATAAAACAATGCCCGTTCCACTGCCAGTGCGGGTGGGGGGGGGGGTCCTCCCCGGCTGCTGTTAATAAAACACCACCACATCCTCATTTCCCAGGGAGGGGGCTTCAGTGCAACCTGCTGACCTGAGAAGCTGCTCTTTTTGTCTTTCTTTTTCTAAGCAAGAGGGAGAAATTCCTCTTACTTTTACTATGGACTTGGTGTTCCATTTATAAACCTGAAAAAGTGTGTTACCATTTGCTCTCAGATTTGACTCCAGGTCTAGCTGAGACCACTTAAAATAAATAAAAAGATGGGGCTCATTAGCTGGAATTCAACAGCCCCCCTTCCTAGATGCAAAGTCACCAAGTGAGAAAGGGGGTCGCAGATGGAAATGATGCAAAAAGATGGAGAATTTAAAAGCAAAAATGTTTATTGAGTGGATAGTGATGGCTATTTAAACCATCAAAAGTTTAAACCCTCTTGAGGTCAGGGAAAGAACCAGAAGAAACTCAGAGGCACATTTCCTCTCTTCCTATGAACCTAGCAAAATTTTAAAATGCAAAGTATCTCTAAACAGCTATTTGATTAGGGTTTTTTTTCTCTCCAACTAGGCTATGATAATTAGCAAATGCCTGGAGATGAGATTTAAATATGCCAATCAGTCCATCTCCAGAGTTTAGCATGAACAATGCTGAATGTAATTATCTTTAAGTGATAACCACTTTTGTGGAGTTACAGCCATAACGTGAGATCTGAAACCCAGTAGATGACCTCTCCCCCATGGCCAGAGCAGCTGCTTTCCTGCAAAAAAAAAAAAAGCAATGCCAAGTATTATCTGAAAATTCCACCAGTGTGACCTTTAAAGAGAATGATTTTGAGTACTTCTGGTGATAACTCTGCCACCATTTCTTCCACTAATGGGCAATTTTCAAAATCAGCAGGATGATGGAGATAACCCGACTTCACAGAGATACAAACAGACTCTACCTGCAATACCTAATGCCCTATTTTCTTCACCAGTGATCATTTCGTAGGTTGGAAATCATCAAAAACCTAAAGACTCACAACTTCTCTCGTCTCATGCAGTCTGTGGGGGTGTGTAAAATGGGTCCCATAGTAGAGATTGGTCTGTAATGGGACAGAATGTTATCCGAAGAAGACAGCAGAAGGCATTCAGCTGTTTGGAAGCATTTTCCTGTCTTGCTACTGGGCAACACTGCATTGAGAAAAACTACTCTGGTTAAAATTAAGTCTTAAGAAGACAAAGGCTGTCATCATACTGAGTCCATTTTTCACCCCAAGGACTAGGCTCTCCCAATTTTTAAAACAGCTCTTTATAATATTGTGATGGCAAAATAACCAAGAGAGAGGGAGGTTTCACTTCTTCAGGCTGTAGCTACAGAGGCATGTGTGTCTTGGACACAAAAGAATGTTACCAGGCAACATTACAGCAATGAGTAACACTGATAATCCATTCTATAGTAATAGCTTCTATAATTAAAGATTATTGGAAATTCAATAGATCCCAACACAAATGGGAATAATGGGGAGATACGGCCATCTCTCTGCCTCTTTGTCAGAAACCGTCTATACATGGGCCCGTACGGTACCTCCATGGGAATGGAGAGGTCTGTAATTAGCCACCTGCCAGGGTCATCAGCCATAACTCTAACTGAGCTAGCACTTTCTTGACTAAGTTCTCACAAGTGATAATTAAAGACGCCAGGCTCACTTGTGAGGTCTACCCACAACTGAGCAGTACATATATCTGTTGGCATATCTAACAGTGACAGATTCTCCAAGTAGCACTGGCTGGTGTCTGGGCTGCCAGCACATCCAATCATGAGGTAAGTGTCTCCTTATGTGAGTGCCTTGAGTCACAGCCCCTGTCCCTGAGTTTTCACCTTTTCTTTTAATCGAACAATGTTTTGCAATTTCAGCTCCATCTACCAGACGCTTCCATTGTCTGCTAATAGAGTTTACAGAATCCCATTCCCCACTCTACAGCCAGGGCCAAGAAATCTTCTGTTGTTCCTGTATGTCCAAGAGCATTTCAGATGCACTATAAATGGAATGTGAACATTGTCCACCATTGGCTGCTGAGCTGTATAAGTGCCAGCAAGGGCTTTAATTCATAATTAGATGTTGGCTAGACAAAAGACCTGCCTATGGTACCTTTGCCTACCACTACTGCATGGGAGAATAATGTTCAATGTGGGCGTACACGGAAAGAGAGAGCTCTCCTGGGAGGAAATGTTTTGCAAAATCTATTTCCTTGACAACTGTTTTCCAAGCAAATTCTAATACTGTAGGGTTTTTTTCCCCTCATGGTTTTGAACTACTCTGGTATCTAAAAATCAACATTATCAAATATCCTATGTGAAAAGTGGGGATTAAAATTTTAAAAAATCAAGGTTTTAGAGTTGAAAATTTTAAAATCCAGGATTTGCCACCTTTTTTGGGGAGGGGATGGGCAGTAATGAGCAGCATCAAGGAGCACTGCTAGGGCTCAGTCCTCCAACACGGGTGACCAGCAGAGGGGCTACCATGCCAGGCCCCTCGACCCAGACCTGGAGGACTAACCTAGCCACTATGGGGAGTGTGGCCTGGGCCCAAACATCCCCTTCTGGGAGTTGAAAGAAGCTCCAAGAACAACCCAGTCAGCCTCAGGAAGGACTAAGTTACGTTCCTTTAAAATCATGTAATCCCTGATTTTCTGACACAGGCCCGATTTCAAATATTCTGCCCCATGATCAGACAATGTATCAGACTGTGTTCTTTTTATTTGGAAAATGGTCTTATGGACTTGGTGGACCTCCTGGGTGTGGGCAGAACCACTGTCCTAAGGCCAGGACAGACCAGTGGCACAGGAGTGCTCCCAGTCTCTGCTCAAGCGACCCTCTTCCCTAGACTTCAATGGCATTATTAGCTCAGCCCTATATAGGTCATGGCAAACCAGGACACTCTTTTACATGCCCGTCTACCCATTCTTCCTTCTATTCATCCAGCCGGTACAGCAGTCCTCCCTTAGGTTTCAGTTACCTGCTGTCAACCGAGCACCAAAATGGATGAGCACAGTACAATGAAGTATTATATTTTGAGAGAGGGAGAGAGAGAGACCATATTCACATAACTTTTATTATAGTATATTGTTACACTTCTTCCATTTTAATATCGGTTGTTAATCTTTTATTGTGCCTAATTTATAAATTAAGCTTTATCATAGGTATTTATGTATAGGAAAAAACATAGTACATATAAGGTTCAGCACTATCCACAGTTTCAGGCACCCACTAGGAGTCCTGGAACGTATCCCCCACAGATAAGGGGGGGCTACTGTACTACACATTGAGTGCCGCCTACATGCCAAGAACCATGCTGGATTCTGGGCCACAGAGAACAGGATGTGTGTCTGCTATCTGTATCACACTTTTAAAAGCAGGGTTCTTGATGCTGAGTTTATGGATGGGCTTTAGGGAGCTTGTGACACCCCTGAAACTTAAAATTAAACATACTGGATATTTAGTCAGTGTGTGCACATGAGCACACCATGAGCACTCCTCTGGAGAGCAGAGCTTATAGTTTTTATCAGATTAGCGCAGGGGTCTGTGACACAAGAAAATGTTAAGAATTACATAAAAGCTATAATGCGAATTGCTGTGTTCTGTTCTGGAGATCTATCCACAGAGAGGGGGTAAGAAAAGGGCACACCATGGAGGTGTTGTCTGGGCCGCACCTGGACAAAGGCAGGAGTTTGGCCTTGCCTGCCCCATCTCAAAGAATGAGGGCCTGTCCTCTAGGGTGCCCCTGAGGGCTCTCACCCACACCCGCTCCCCTTCCATGCTCATTGCTTCCTTCACTCACTCGTTCACCAGATCTTGCCTGAGTGTCTCCTTGTGCCAGCCCTGGGATCCAGACAGACATGGGTCCCTGCCCTCCTAGAGCTGACATCCTTATGGGAGAAACAGACATCTATCAAATACACACACAGATATAGAATCGCAGACGGAGGTCGACGCTAAGCAGCAGGGAGAACAAAGAGAGGAGAAGAGCTACCTCCGGGGCCTGATGATTCCGGAGAGACGGAGGCGGCTTCTGGAGCATTCTGACCACTGTGTTTGCTGGTCAGAGATCTGGATCATAACCTGCCCCACGAGTTTGAAAATTCCTCAAGGGGAGAGACCAGAGATCACTTGGCTTTACGGCTTTTAGAGCTCACAGCACCTGGCGCAGGGCAGGCACCTGTATTTGCTGAACAAACAGACAAATGAATGAGCAGGCCATCCTGTGGTATTTCTTATATTAAATATTTTTTAACTCTTTTCAGGGCAAAGGTTTCATCTTAGATTCCCTTTAACCGACACACAGCACTGAGAACTACTAACTAGACTGGGAGGAGGCACCCTATTTTTACAAACTCTAATTAAACTGGTCCTGCTTCTCTCTTCCTGGCTTTCTCCCGGGAAGCTGGGCATTCATTTCAAGGTCCCAGCCATGTGCACACACGACTCCGCTCAGACCCTGCCCTTGAACTGAGGCTTGTCTTCTTCAGTGTGAGGCAGAAAGATGTGACCACAATGGAGGCAGAGCTCCCACTTGGTGGGGAAGATCAAGACACAGAGGAGGGCAATTGTGCATTGAAGAAGAGAGGGAAGAGTTTGAATTTTTTTTTCCCCCAGAGACAGGGTCTTGCTCTGTTGCCTGGGCTAGAGCGCAGTGGTGTCATCATAGCTCACTGCAACCTCCAATGCCTGGGCTCAAATGATCCTTCTGTTTCAGCCTGGAACTGAAGAGTAGCTGGAACTACAGATACACACTGCCACAGCTGGCTAATTTTTAAAATTTTTTGTAGAGATGGAGGCTCACTATGTTGCCTAGCCTGGTCTCCAACTCCTGGCCTGAAGTGATCTTCCCACCTTGGCCTCCTAAAGCACTGGGATTACAGGGCATGAGCCACTGTGCCCGGCCTACAGTTAACATATTTATTTATTTTGTTTATTGTTCCTTTCCCTCCACTAGAACAGAATTTATATTTGTGTCTGTTTTGTGCATCGCAGTGTCCCTGGTGCCTGGCACATAGTACACACTCAATACTTATTTGTTAAATAAATGAGTCGGTGAACAAAAGGGGACTCCGGCAAGACAGTCAAAGGACACAGCCAGAAGCAAAGGCATGGCGGTGGTAAAATACATGGGACCTGCAGCAAAGCTGTACCCAGTGGTGTGCTGTTTAACAACCAGCTCTCTGAATGTAGTGCCAACACGAATACTGGTTGATATTTTCACATAACAAGTAAGACAAAAATGAAATAACAAAAACATACCAGAATTTCATTTGTTTGTCAGTGATGTGAGCAACTTCTTTGCTGAACTGGATGGTAAGTTTTTGAATACTGGAAGAATTTTTTTTACAATTTATTGTGCCATTTACAATGACACACTTTTAAGTCTAATATGCACTACTAATATTTTTCCATCACTTTTCTAAGTCTACACCATTATCAAAACAATAAATCAAATCCTGATTGATAGTGTTTGCCAATTCCTGTGGTGTAAATATTCAGGCTACTGACATGATGTCACCAAACACAGATTTGGTGTGTGTAGTGGCATACCACTATAGGTAGATATAATAGATGCATACATAGATAAATAATACAATGTAAAATAATGAGGAAGGGATAAGTTTTGAATATTTGCTACTCTTGTTTTTAATTTATTTGATTGAAAGTTGATGTAGTTTTTTTTTTTTTTTTTGGTAGTTTTTAAATAATGGCTGTTTTTAACAATTGGCTCATAAAATTTCTCAAAATTTAACAACTGAGTCTCATGAGTCAGGTCTAGCACATCACTGCCTGCATCTAACAGGCAGACAAAGCCTTGCTTTGGGCACTGGCAAGGCTGGGTTGCAGGAGATCCAGCTTCAATGGACTCACTCAGGACTATGCAATTAGAAAAGTTAGAAAGAAGCTATACCAATGTTAGTACAACGTGTAACTTCTGTTACTTAAAAAAAAAGAACGTCTTTTGAATTATATCTTGGGTCCCCTGATCTCCCCTGGATTTGGGGTTTCTAAAAGACACACTCCAGCTCTACCTGAGGCCCGCCCAATTCCTGGAGGACATGACCTGCCTTTCAGAGGCTTGAGAAGGATGTAGCCCCACTGTGCTTTCTGCATAGTGAAGCACATGATGTGGAAAACTATGGCCTGAGGAACAAACCAGAAGCTCTGTGCAGGTCAGCCAGGTGAGAGATATTTCTAGATCTGAGGGTGGGTGGGTGGGAGGGGGACAGAGCTGGGGTGCTACAGAAGCATACTCATAAGCTATGTTGACTCCAGGGGTGTTGGGCGTGGGTGACAGCCCTGGAGACAGGTCTTCTAGAACAAAACAGCCCTGACTTTGTATTTTTTGTTGTTTCGTTTGTTTTTTAAAGACAAAGTCTCACCCATGCTGGAGTGCAATGGTGTGATCGATTGTAGCTCACTGTAACCTCGAACACCTGGGCTCAAGAACTGTTCCCACCTCGGCCTCCTAAAGTGCTGGGATTACAGGTGTGAGCCACTGTGCCTGGCCACAGCCCTCACTTTGAAAACTGCCATGGCACTGGCTCAGCAGCAAGACAAACCAATCCTCAAACCATGTCACATCCTAGTCCCAGATAGGTGCAGTTGTGGTTAAATTAGGGAACATCTGAGGCAAGTGGGTGATTCGGCAGCTCAAGTCCTCCCATCGGGCACTGGGAAGGAACACCCTCAGCCCTGCAACGGCCTCCCAGAGCCACCATGAAGATGCAAAGCCTATGGGAAAGGCCTACCCACACGGCAGCCACTGAGTTTTGGCCTTGCATCACTAACATCTGCTAGGCTGCCCAGAGTGTGACCAGGGGCTCCCAGAGAGCAAGGAATGTGGTTTCATCTTCAGACAGGCCACGGCCTGGGGGACAGGGCAGTGGGCAAGGAGACCAGTGTGGAGCACCTCAGGGGCCTGGTTATGAACGTTCCCTCAGTGACTGGCCTGAAGGCAGGCAGCTGTCTAGCTGGTGGGTCTGGCTCTGTATGTGTCCATCCATGTCTAGGCATCCAGAGGCCGGCCATGACAGCCCACATTGCAGGACAGACGACTGGCTGCTCAAGAGTTAAACGGGTGTTTTCATTCTGGTGTGGATGATATATACAAGGCGGTGGTAGCCTGCGATAAGTTACTGAGGCCAAAGCCCCTGTGAGTAACGGGGCATAACACGAGGTTACCACGCTCCCGGGGCCTGCCTTCTCGTTTTTCTAAGGTTCTTGCTGTATCAATCTCTTTTTTGTGTGTTTGTCAAAGGGCAGCCCCCAAACCCCCAAATGGAACATAAATAGAACTGAAGTACAACGAGCTACTATATTCTCAGCACAAAGAGTGTAAGGCCCTTAGTCTTAAAGTGACAGATGAGTAGGAAATTGTTTCTTGCTAAAGAATAATGAAGAGCATAAATTGCTTCTGTGTACAGATGATTCACTAGAAAGTAAGCACCTCTGGCTGAAAAAGGAAGGCGCCACCACCATAAGCCTCAGGGCCCTGCTTCATGGCTTCATTCCTCTACCTTAGGCACTCCCACCCAGATGCATCCCAGCCAGGCTGACCTTATCACCCTTACCTCTCTTCCTCCCCAGCCTCAGGACACAGGCACTAAGAAAGGCATGTGTGGCAGGTGGTTTGTTCAGTCTGAAAGTTCCTTGACTCCTAGAAGAGGGATTTGGGGACATAAAACTGTGCACCTGGATGATGGTAAGCACGACCGCGACAGGCTCTCCTTAGAAGGTTGGGGGCCTGGGATCCGCTTTCCATCTGGACCCCAGGTAGAAGACCTTTCCTCTACCTGGTTAATACCTGGGTTGGTCTATCTCTCCATCTCTCTCCTCTCCGACTCCTCCCTGACAGCAAACCTAAACAGATAGCAAGGTGCCAGCTTGGGCAGGACCAAACAAGTGTCTTCGCCTTTAATTCGCTACTTCTAACAGCACTTTCAAAGGAACCACTACAATTAAGCAGGCATAAGCACAGCCTGACATACAACAGAGAGACACCCAGAGAATTAACTACAGAAGGTAGAGACTCTAGAAGGAATTTAACATGCACGCTTATTTATTCCAAACATGAAGCTGACCTTATAAAATTGAGGAAAGTATTTTAGCTAACATGCAAAGCACTATTAAAGTGGCAAATTGGTACCCCTGGTGAAGATGCCAAATATATATAGCCATATTATGAGACGGTATCTTTAAAAAGACAAGATAATTCCAACCCAAACCCCCATATCAGCTTTGGACTGTCTAGCCCATTTGGAACCCCCTGAAAAGAGTAAGCAGCTCCTGAGAACCCCTAGTCCTTGGCCTGGTCTCTCTCTCCCACCAGCAGCCCTGGGGGAACTATTCCACACTGTCAGGCTCAAGGACAAAGTTTTCTTCCTTAAGTCAAACTGCAACAGGAGAAACTGAGGTTTCAGGACAAAAGTGAATTTCTTAACACTCTCCTATTAACCCCTAGAACAAGTCCCTGAGCAAAAATTGGCATTTTTTGGAGGGTTCTCTAAAGGAAGAGATTTCATCCAATAGACTTGGAAGTCAGTATCCTGATCAGAGGCCGATAACAGACACAAGGAGAGAAGATGAGAGTTGGAGAGGGACGTAGGAGGAAGAGCCTGCCTTCTAACTAGCTACACTCGGCCCCAGACATCGATCATCCTCTATCCTCAGGGGCCAGAGGAAAAAACCAGAGAACAGTTTTCCATTTGTACTTGTCAACTCGGCTCACTCCCTTGAAGCCAAAAAAAGAGATCTAAACTACAAGTGTCGACCGATTCCCTGTAACTAAACTAGTCATTTGGCATTTTGAGAGCATCTGAGAGTCATGGTTATGGAGGTGAGGACAGGGGGCTATTTCTTTAGCTCACCTACGCCTTTTAGAAGGGGCAATTTTAACCCCCGAAGAGCAGTATTAGACAATGGTTCGTTCCCTGAGTTCCATGAGATGCAGGAGTTGAGCGAGAGGCGGCAAGAAAGGGACTTGGAGATCTAGTTTTGTTCCCACATTTTATAGGAGAAACTCAGACATGGACAGGTTAAAAGGACTTGCCCAAGATCACATAGTAAATTAATTCCTTAATTCATGATCTTTGGGGATGAAGTAGGTCGAAGCCCTCAATTGGAGATACGGTCTAAGTTTTGTTTTTGTTTTAAAATAGCCTAGCTCACAAGATGGTTTGTTTCAAACCAATAAGGCCTTGCTTTGTTTTAAGCCACTTCAATTATCAGAGGACAGCATGTGTTCCGGTGAACTCCACAGCACTTTGGAACCACGGAAAATTTACAGCCTAAACGTGAGCAGATTACATTCCACAGCATCTGCCATAAAGTCGGCCTTCCCAGTGCAGCCACACACAGATTAAAGCAAAAGCTTGCTAAGCATAAAGAAAGGACAATTATTTGAAGAAGAGAAAAGCTGCTTCGGCAATGGTAAGTCCTGGGACGTGACAGAGCTCGGGGGTGAGCACCCTCTCAGCCGTGGACAGAGTTTTCCTCAACGAGGAGCCTGGATCCAGCTCAACAGTGGCAGCTCCGTGGTCCCCCGAACCCAAGTCAGAACTGCCTTCCTTTTACAAAGCCTTCCCCTCTGGGAGGAGTCAGGTGCCTCATGAATCAGTACAACAGCCTGGGGTCCCCTAAGACAACAATCTCTACACAGGCTTCTAGTCTTTGATAGATCTTCGTCTGGAAAGGCAACCCCCAGTATCGTTGTGTGTAACAAATGAAAACCAAGGCTCAGAGGACTTCATGAATTTGTCCACAGTTACAGAGCACACAGGTAGGGATAAGGGAATCTGGGTTTTCGGGTTGGGGGACACGTGGGGATGAAGGACTTGGGTGGATCCACCTGGTGGTGATGCTGCTCCTACAGCCCAGGAGTCCCCAAACTCACCTTGCTATTCAGCTGGGACCAGATCAGGGTTTCTGAACCGCAGCACTATGGACATTTGGGGCCAGATAATTGTTTGTTGTGGGGGCTTTCCAGTGCATTGTCTGGTGCTTAGCAGCTTCCCTGGCCCCTACCCACTAGACGCCAATAGTATCCCCAGTGTGACAACCAAAATGTCTCCAGAAGTTGAAAATGTCCCCTGGGGGGCAAAATTACCCCAGGTGAGAACCACTGGAGTAGATGGATGGCAAGTTTCAGAGAGTGCAGCCCACCACCTGGCTCTGTCCTCCCAAACATGCCATACCCCTTGTCCCCTAGGAAAGAGCTGGGCCACTAGGCAAGTTTCCTGCAGGAGCCAGACTTGGGGGAAGCAGAGGCCAAGGCATAGCAACGTAGTTTGGGGAAACCAGCTTTGAAGACCAACACCCTCTTTGACACGGCCCCTCAGCCCAGGACACTGACACCTACTGGATCTAAGAGGGCTTCAGAAAAATCAGGGAGTCCATAGAGCTCCCCATCTGAGAAGCCAGAGGACCCCATGTAGGGTGGGCTGACAGGATACCTAATTAGCAGGAATCTGAATACACAAGTAGTCACAGTACAATGTAAAAAGATGGCTTCCTGTAAGGGCGCCTTGGAGAGCTGGGCTATGGCCAGCACTGGGAGATGGTCAGGGTCTCAACAGAGAAGTTATAATAGACGCTAATATTTATTAAACACCTCCCACATGCCAGGCACTCTGCTGAGCTCTTTATGTATACTCTAACCCCGAGGATGGTCTCATCATCACCTATCGTGCAGAAAAGGAAATCGAGGCAGTGGCTGAGTAACTTTCGCTGGAGCCCCACCGCTGATCCTGAGTGTTGGTGGGAGGGCACCCACGCTCTGCTTCGGGAGGAAATAACCTCATGCCAGTGCCAAGACCCACAAAGGCAGGAGAAAAGATGGCACAGCTTGAGGCAGGCAGCAGGCGCCAGTCTGTGCTAAACAGCCGTGTGCTAAGTGCTGCCAGCAACTCGGCCGCCTGCCTGAGTGGGTGCTGGGGGCCTCCAGCCTGTGGGGTGGGAAGGGCTGACTCCAGCTGGAACAGAACCTGAGAACATGTTCACAGAGTCTCACTTCCCAGGAGCGCATGACTGCCGTACTGAGCAGACTCCTTTGGCAGTGAGTAGGACTTGCAAGAGTTCCAGTGTCACTTGCAGAAGCCATTTGTTTCCCAACAGCAACCAGGAAGGCGGCAGCTGTCCTGTGCTGGAGTCCCTCAAGCTGCCCAGACCTCTGGTCAGGGAGGCCTCTGCTGGGGGCTACACAGGCCTTCAAGCCCTGACACATGGTGGGGGTGGGGGATGGGAAGGCTTCTCAGCTTAGACCTTGGGAGCAGAGCATCTACAAGTGTCCTTGGGAAGTGCCTGGATGCCTTGGGGTCATCCGGTCAGACTTTCAGGAGTCAGGAGCTGCTGTGAAGGGTCTCATCAGAATGATCAAGCACCTGGCTGAGTGGCCATTGCTGGGCAGCAGGACAGGCCACTGGGTTCCCAAACTACTCAGCAATCCCTGCTCGGCCCAGCCTCAGGGCCTTCAGGGAGGCAGCAGGGTCTTCCTTCCCCCTTTGTGAGCAACTGTTACACCGATGTGGACCATGTTGCTAACACAACCCAGATTGGGCATGACTTAGCTACTTTTCTAAAACCTACAACCCAACAGTCTGCGAAAACACCAAAAATGAGCCTAATATAACCTCCAAAGCACAGATTTTCCTCATGGGGAACATCTTATTTTCTTTCTGACATTTGACCTCAGGCGAGGGTGGGGATTACAACACTCTCCAACAGACTAAAAGGATCTATTTGTGGTTAAAGAATAAGCACATTAATCCTGAGCACCTGCTCAGTACCAGGACAGAGAGGCACACCACCATCTCCCTGCAGAGAGCATCTTTCCTTAAGAAAAGGATTTTCACCTTGGGTCATGGTCCCTGCGACAAAGGAAGGGTCAGGCGCTTCTTTGAGGAGTCTCGGTCCACAGTGCTGGGCCGCCTTCTCCCACCTGCCAAGAAGCCTGCTCACAAATGACAAGGGCAGAATGGGAGCAGGAATCTGTCCAACTCATACCACTTGCAGGGCAACAAGCAGCCCAGATCAACTGCTCCAGGCGCCAGGAACGAGGCAGTGAGCCCAAAGAGAGGCTTAAAGCACAGTGAAAGAGCCCGGCAAGCTTAGGCAGGGCTCAGGCCTGGGAGGCCCAAGGTCCCTACTGCCTCTCAAACTGCGCAGTTCATGCTCTTAACCATTGAGCCTGGTCACTATCAGCAGCCTCCAACAAGGGCCAGTCTGCCCACTTCCCCTCTGGGACAGAAGGAAGGATGGGAGAGGATTCCCAAATGGCACTCTAGAATTCAGGAGCAGCTGACCCCCAGTTCTCAGCACCCGCTGATTTCTAGAATGCTCAGTTGGTCAGTGGACCCCATTCTGGGTCTGTGCCCCGTGAGAGTCTCTCCAGCACCAAGCTTCCCATTTACTCATCTTCTCCCTTTCTCCTAACCCAACCCCCTCCAGTTCTCCTGGGCAGGGGTTGGGGGAGGGCTCTTATTTACTGAATGAACAAGTAAAAGAAAAAGTGAGTTTAAAAACAAGCTCGGATAAGAGCAACAAAGCCTTTGAGTTATTAAAACTGATTTGAAATAGGAGAGCCAGATTTTCCAGGTGAGAATTACAGGGTCTGTGGATTAGGAAGACAACCAAGTCTCCTTTATTTTCCTTCTATAAGGACTAAGTTGATAATGACTCACACAAACCAAGAAGAAAAGGGGGCAGCTCTCCTAACAGCCATTTGTACATCCAAGTTTGGTAGATTTATCAGAGTTTAAAACAGCAGAAAGAGAGAATTCAGGACACAGTATGTCAAAGCTAAGCTCCATATTGTCCCAAATAGAGTTTATTATTGTTAAAAGCCCCTGTCCCTTGCTGGAGAGGAGATTCGGTTATGCCATGGAGAGGCCACAGGGTCAAGCAGGCAATGCCTGACCTGCCCTCTTTGGGGCAAGGGATGGGGTGGGGTCATGAGCTCCCAACACAGGCCCTAAAATAGGCTCAGAACAACTTCAGCAGCAACAACTACTTGGAAGGAGCCTGCAGCAGCGGTCACGTGCAGAGGCCTCAGCACGGCAAGTGCAGGGCAGTGATTTGGTAACAAGAGGTTGTGAACTCCTACAGAGCTGCTGGCGGGATCCCCTTAGCTCTTGGTCAAACTTCCACATGTTCAATAAGGTCACAACCCACCCACGAGCCAGAAGCCTCCTCACCAATCCCTTGAGGGCTGGAGAAACAAATGCTGGGTCAGAAACACTGTGGAGGACCTGATTGACAAAAGCAGAAAAGGTCACTCTGTCTTGTGGCAGGGAAGTCCTGTCTCATCCCACTGTAAGTAGAGACCTGCAGGCCCCCGTCAGGGGTGCAGAGCTGTGGATGGAGGTGTTCAGCATTTATAGCTCCTGCACTGAGAATCAGAAGCTGGCTCTGTACCCCCACTTTGGCAAGTCAGCCAGACCAGTGGCTAACGGTCTTCTTAGGAGCCAGTAAAGCCACGGGCAGGATGGAGCACCCTAGAGTTTTCAACATTCAAAGCCACAAGGCTGGAATACACGCAACTCCTATAGTTCACCCTATGTCATCAAACGGGAACAAGATGTGTCCTTCAGAGGCAGAGCAGGCTAGAGAAGCGCAGCAAGCAGGCTCTCGGAACCCCAGGAACCAAGAGGTGCCCTCAAGAGGCAGGAAGTCCAGCCTTCTGGGGACCCTCCAGCCCAGAAGCCACATGTGTGCTGGATACTAGGAATAGAAACAAGCATATGAACAAACTGGCCTCTGAAGCCCTGAGACCACCTCTGGGCTGTGAACAGGACAAATAATCCATCAACTTGAACTTCAAAACCATTAAGAACAGTTACCCAGCCCCCAAACTGGGGAAGGCCAGTGCAGCCCAATGACCTAGTCAAAGGATCAGCCAATACAGACCATGCATCCCCTCAGAAGTGGTTGATAAGGTACAGAAATATGAGGACTTCTTTGCCCACAGAGAGGCTCAGCCCAGAATGTCAAGAGGACAAGTGGAACAGAGTGAGGCAGCACTCCGACAGAGGCTGGGCCAGGAAGGCAAGAGGCATCCAAGGGACTTAGCGCCCTGGGGGCCTTCTCCATCTTCTCCACACTCTGTGGGTTCATACCACTACTAGGAACATGTTTTGGTGTCTGACACTCTAAGAGTGCCTTCCTAGTGGCACGTTCTCTATGCTGTCACATCATGCACTTGTCACAAAGACAAAAACTGAAGCTCTGGTGGAAAACACAAAGCGTCTTCAGAAGACCTGTGCAGCTGCACCTTCTGTAAAGAAATGGTACCAAGAGTTCTTCTGAGACTTGAGTACTCACGAGTGGCAGGTGCTAGACTAGACAGTCTAGGGAGGTGCGCTTTCTAAGCTTCTAGGTGAACACTCCAAGAAAGGCGACCCAGGGTCCTTCCTGGTATGTGCCTGGCATAGGGTTAAGAACAACACTTGTGAAATTCCCGAGGAAGCGGGATAGACCCAGTCCTGCACACTGATTTGGCTTCCACGGCTAAGTCGCTGACAGGAAGTAGGAGACAGGTAGTCAGGGAAGAATGACAGTTTGGGGATTAGTGTGATGACAATTAACTAAGTTCTGCTCTGCTTCTCTTTACAAAGAAAACTTCCCTTCTTTTCACTCTTGGCATGCCATGTTAGAAGAGAGACATTTCCATGGCAACCACATACACATTTAGTGATGTGTCACTAAATCTGTGTGTGCACAAAGGCACATTAGGAGATTTTTTGAATGTGGTAAGAGAAATAGATTTTCATAATTGAGTGTTGCCCTCAAGTAGAGTTTACTATTTGCCAAAAGCCTGGGCTGCAGCTGAGGGTGCTAACTGTGCTACTGCAGCATCAAGGCTCAACTTGGAAATCTCAGCAGACCTCAGGCGAGGACTAGTCTCTTGGGGAGGCTGCCACCCAGAAAGGAGCCTGGACAGATGGGGCAGAGCCAGGAGCCAAGATGGCCTTGGCAGAGTAGGGCAAACAGATCCATCTCATGTTCAGTCAATGCCTGGGTGAGAGAAAGCCCCCTGCATGAGACTCAGACATGACCCTGACCCTTGTCCAGGTTCTCAGCACCTCATGACCCCAAGACTATCATCTGCTCTAACAAAGAGAGTATAAGAAAAGATCAGCACCAATATCAGAGAGCTTCCGCCAGGAGGAGCACAACAAAAAGAATGCTGAATCTAGAGCCAGAAGTCCCAGATGTGTGTCCTAGTTCTGTCTCTTCCTAATCATGGGACTTTGAAAGCCCCTCTGTTTCTACCTCAATCTGTAAACTGGGAATATGCCTCCTGATTACCGGATGCTTCAAGGAAGCAGCGAGTGTAGAAGCAGCACCATCAAATGGCGGCACCACTGAACTTAGCACCACTGTTCAGCACCACTGAACACTGCTTATAAGGCGGCACTGACTTGGCCCACGTGCCCCAAGGTGCCAGATGCAGGTGGGACTCCCAGAGCTCAGGCACAGCGACATGTGCCCACCCAGCACCACCTGTGTGGAGTTGGGGCTGCTGCAGGCTCAGGGTGGCTCCAGGTGTCTTCAGCAAGAGGAGCGAGGACAGCCCTGCAGCACCTGCCCAGCCCCAGAGGCTCTCACGTCAGCCTGTCTGGTCCTCCCGGCCCCCATGCCTGCCCTAGGTCCTAAAAGCCAGTCAGTCAGCAGCTGGAAGGCCTGGGGAGCCCTGTCACACCTACATTTAACTCACACATAGTCAATGCTACCTGTCTGCCACTGCCCCACTCCCCGTCCTTTTATTCTCCCTCTCACTCTTTCCCCACCCAAACTAGAGCTTGGCTTCTACCGCCCTGAGGATAGAGACCCCAACAACTGGCAAGCAAACAAAAGCAGCCAAATCTAGGCTTTGGCTTTGACCTTCCAAAGGACTGGGTCCTCGCAAAGAGAGATTTTCTCCCCCCTCCCTTTTTTTAATGACCCTCATATGGACACAGATCAAGAAGAGACTTTCCAGGGTAGTTTGACCAGGTGTGATTTCACCTCCCATGCTCGATGCAGAGCCTAGCCCCACGTAAGAAGTTCCCTCAGCATTGGGAGAGGGGCATAGGTCGGGGGAAGACACGGCACCTCCATACTGGAGGGCAGGGAAGCACCCCACGCCCATCGCCACGTCACATCAGCCTCACCTGTGGGCTCGGCTCGGACACACCTCTTCCTTCAGATTTGCAACCTGTCTTCCCCGGGCAGGCCCACACTCTGCCACGAGCCCAGGCCCAGCTCACACCACAGGCACCACCTCGATCAGCCTCCCGACCCCACCCCAGCCGCCTGCCTTCCCGTCACAAGCTCCCACCAGCCTGGAGAGGCTCAGCCACCCCTGAGGGCTGGGCCCTGGCCTGCCCAGCCACGCTGTGACTTCCCAGGTTCCCAGGCCCCGTGCCCCCACCGTGCTCACTCACTGGTCCCCGAGACCCTCACCCTGCACCGAGGCTCACCCCAGGTGACTGCTGCGATTCGTGCCAGAGAGGCTGGCATGCTCGGCTTCCAGTCACCGCCTCCCCTCAGACGCTGCTGAAGAGAGCGCGAAGCAGTGAGGCCACTGTGAAAACAGCGGGGCAGCTCCTCGATAAATTAAACAGTCACCACGTGATCCAGCAAAATCCCACTCCTAGGCATGTTCCCCAAAGAAACAAAAACATTTTTCCACCCAAAAACATGCACACAAATGTTCACAGCATTATTCATAATAGCCCAAAGATGGAAATAACCCAAATGTTGGTCAACAGATGCAGAGATAAACAAATGTGGTATATCCATATGATAAAGTACTAGTCAGCCATAAAAAGAAACTCTGACACATGCTATAACACAGATGAACCTTGAAAATGTCACAAGGCCACATATTACATGGCTCCATTTATATAAAATATCCAAAAGACAACTTCAGAGACAGAAAGTGGATAGTGACTGCCAGGGACTGGGGTGGGAGTGGAGGGCAGGGAGTGATTGCTTAATGGGTACAGGTTTTCCATTTGGAGTGATACAGAAGTCATGGAACTAGACAGTGGTGACAGTCACATAACATTGTGGACGTACCTAATGCCACTGAATCGTGCACTTTAAAATGGTTAAAATGATACGTTTTGTGTTACGCGTATGGACGGTGGTGAGGGGTGCTGGGGCCGGCAGGGAGGGCGCACTGCACACGTGCAGAGTCAGGAAGTCGGATGCTTTTCGGCATTGCCGATGAGAGCCACGGGGCCCTCTGCCAGCACAAACCCTGCAAGGGCGGACGTGGACTAAAGGACAGGAACTCATGGTAGCTTTCTGCACCTCTCCAAGGACGGTGAGCAACCCAACACCGGCTGCTAAAAACACAGTGACCACAGAGGGGAAAGCACCACACACTTCTCAGTTCCACAACAGTGAACTGGAATTGACGCGCGCTGGCCTCGTCTCACCTGCCACCCCGGGGGCCGAGCAGACCTTAACATTCATTTTTCAAGATGCCCAGACCACTAAAGAAAAAGCCAGAATGACCTGGGCTAGACTACGTGGTTGCCATAGGCAGGACTGGTCTGGCAGCACAGCTTCCAGGATTTCTTTAGACACGCAGCCCGGGCTGGGGCGAGGAGGCAGGGCAGCTTCTGCAGCTGTGGTGAGGGCTCAGATACCAGGAGAAAACCTGGAAGGCTGGCTGGGGTGAGAATGCCACTTACACATCCCTCGGATGGCAGTTTCAGCAAGGAGTTTGCCAAAAATTCTCCCTTCAAAGGGCACAGGCTTAGTTTTAAGTGAAGTTTACCATTCGCACGGAGGATTCCAGCCGCACGCTGATAAGAACATGGTGCTATCTGTTTGGCCAATGCCTGCTTGTGGTCACTGGGTAACAACAAAATACCTCCTCGCCACTCTACAATTTCTTCCTTTCCCTGACAGCAATGAAGATTAAACTATGCCTTCCCCCACCACGTGCAGCCTCCTCTTTCCTGATGAAGGAGCTGGCCTGCAAATCTGTAGCGTGTGGACAAGCCAGAGGTGCATGTCCCACTTCCAGAGAGGAGGTGGAGGACTGGCTCTGAGCGTTCTGCTGGGATAAGGAGTAAGCTAAGAGGCCGGCTCACCCAGCGATGGGCCAGAAGAGTCACGTGGAAGTCAGAAAGCAGCCGGCTCAGAGCGCCCAGCTCCTCCTAGAATAGTCAGAGGTTGAGTCCTGACAGGTCATCTGAAAATGCAAGGGACAGACTTTCCAATCCCTGAGGCCAGCAAGCAAGGAACGTTCAGGAGTCTGTGGCCAGTGGAGACACCCCCAGTAACCGGGAGGGATGAGGAGGAGAAGGAGCTTGGGGCAGACCCTTCAGAGGCTGCAGGTACTCGCAAGGCTCAGTGGGCAACCAGGCTCGGCAGAATCGGTGAGTAAGAGGGAAAAGGAGGCTGAACAAGACGCTCTTGGTCCCTCTGCCACCTGACTCTACCTTCTCCCCAATCTCTGGTTCTTCTTTAAAACACCAGCATTCCCAAAGGCTCTGAGCCCTCTGCCTTTCACCCCAGGTTTTCCTGGAATGGTTCTGTGCTCAAACCTTTGACCCCTGACGTGCCCGCAGATTACTTCTGAATCTGCATGTCCTCACCGTTCCCCATCAGCCCCAAGCCCGTATTTCCAACCACCATTCAGTAGATGTGCCCACCGAGACTGCACAAGCACCTCGTTTTTATCGTGTCTAGAATTAAACTCGTCTTCCCCTCCCGGGCTCTCTCACTGTCCCCCACTTCCTCATGTCACCACCATCTGGCCCAGGTAGAAAGGGTGGCCATTCCAAACTTCACCTCCCACCTCCACACCTACAGCACTCAACGACTCAGCACACGGGGCTTCCTGCTCTCCCACTTGCAAGCCCACTGCCCCCGGTACCGTCCACATTTGCCCGGAAGGCCATTCAATTCCCCACATCCGCAGCACACATCATCTTGAGGTGACCCCCAGTTCACCTCTTTATTTGGTACCCCATGGTATACGGCGGTGTACCCGTCAGACCTTTCCATCCTCAGCATGTAGGGCACTGCCTGGCACACAGTAAGAACAAAGTAAGCGCCCTGGAAAAGTTGAAGTGGAACAAAACGGTTAAGCAGCAGGTAGTTAATATTCCCCTCACTGCGTATCAGTTCCACGACATTATTTCATAAAGTCTGCTTTGGACCTGCTTGACAACTAGATTTCTGACACGAATCAGCTCTCTGAATTCTAGCAGCCACACGAAAGCAGTTTTTAGGACAACGGTGGTGGGGGAGAAATAGCGGCTAAAAGAAGGTAGGGCTGAGGACTGCACCGAGACAAAATGAGGGGATAAGGGCAGGAGAGGGTGGGCCCAGAAAGCCCCCAGTAACCCAGGTGTTGGGAACCTGTGGCCTTCTGCAAAATATGGATTCAGGCAAAAGGCTGCACATGTGGCTTTAAGGCCCCAGGTTCCCCAGCCCTGCAGCCCAGTCCCGCTCCGGCCTACGGAATGGTATCCACCTGGGAGATCTGGCAGAGATGGACCCATGCAGAAATGCCTCAGCATCTAATTAAACATTTTAGACTCCATTGCACACGAGAAGGGAACCTACATCCCCCACAGAACCCTGACAAATGAGTCATTTCCAATCAATCTATCACCATAGCATCTGGGTACCTCAGGAAGATGAAAATAAGACCAACACATAAATGAAAACCAATATACAAACAATCGTCTCCCCACACAGGCCTCCAGGAAACCACAGCTACAGCCATCTGCCAAGCTCCATCCTCGCCACCGCTTCCTGCAGCCAGCGGACTCGGAATGAGCATGGTTTAATATCAGATTATACAGAGGAAATTTCTTCTCTGAAGTCTGACTCTCCGTGGATGCTCCTAGGCTAAATGTCTACCCCTTGAAGCTGGAATAAAATAAGTTTGGGACAAATAGGATGTGTTTTACAGGCTGTATCAACCAAAGGATTTGCTAGAAATAGTTGGGGCAGATTGAAGAAAGATTGCACGTTGGCAAAGGTTGAGAATTCACAGGTTTCTGGCACAGAAACAGAGCTCTCCACGGGACCGTCACTAAGCCCTGGGGAGGACACTCACACTAATCTATAGCATATTCTCACTTTCTGCAGCTTCTGCCAGAGGTGGCCTGGACTGATTCAATCTGATCAACCCAGGTCAGCAATTCTCAGGTTAAATCACATCCAGCACCTGCACGGCAGAGAGGACAGAAAGCAGCAAAGCCCTGCTGCAGTGAGGCTCAACACCCGGGACTGGGCTCTCCGCTCTTTCATTTCTTCAATATCTCCTTTTCCCCCGAGCATCAGTCAGTCACTGGATTTTGCAGATAACAACTCGCTCTGCTGCCCTTACGACCTCTGTAAGGCCCAAACAGCAGCAGAGAACGGCTGCTCTGCTTACTGGAAGGCAGCAGAGGCAGCCACAGGAGGGAGGGCGATGGCCTGTGGGGAAATCTACTTTTGGACAAGCAAATATTTTCATTTCAGCTGTTTATATCCTGCCTGCTTCCCGAAAAAGATTTAGGTGGGACAGGTAAATATTTATGCAACTAAGCAATGTTTCCCTACCTCTATGCATCTATGTATGGTAGAAAGTAAGTCAGGTACACGAAAATATTACACTATCAAATTCCTTAAGGCTAGAGACTCATCTTTGCTTTTCCTTCAACTCACTGTATGTAACTGAGACTCAATAGATAGCTGGTGTTTTCAATATTTTTCTAAAAGTTTTAATAAATTCCTGGCTTCCCTTGATCGTGTGAACACTGTATGCTCTTAACTCAGGAAAACTTAGTTTTGAGTCTTTCCCCCAGTTTTTTTCTTACCCAATCCTGGTATAGGTCTTAATAAATATAAAAAATTTCCACCTTCTCCTGTAAGTGGATAAAAGGGAACCATAGCAGGAAAGGAGATATGGCCAAGGCTAAGACAACACTACCATAGGTTAGTTCGTACATTTTTCAATCCCAGTGATCAGGCTGTACTCCAGACCAATTAAATCTGCATCTCCTATTTAATTGGAAGAACTTGGGAATCAGTATTCACTAAAATCCCCTAGGCAATTCCAGACTGCAATAAAGGTTAGAAATCCTGTTCTAAAGATTCACAAGACCAGTTCTTTTGAGTACCTACCAAGACTACAAGACAATTTCTACTTTATTCCAACCCAAAGTGAAAACTCTTCCTCTAAATTATCACCCACCAGCCTTCAGATGATGTCACAGAAAGGGCATCGACCTTAGAGTCAGGAGAGGAGGTTTAAGTTGGTGTGTCACAATTTAAACCGGTGGGACCTGGAGCTGGTCACTTCCCTTTTCAGGGTCTTACTTTTCTCAGCTATAAAACAGGATTATAGTCCATGCCCTGTATGCCACTAGGCTGTTGGGCAGATCAGCTAAACTCTTAATGGGATGTGTGGGCTCTACTAAGAATACCCCCCCCAACACACACACACACACACACACACACACACACACACACACACACGGCATTTTTGACCTGATCTGTCCAGGATCGGGGAGGGCATCATCCCAGCCCAACCCCAACTCCCTTCAATCCCTAGGGATTCTTGCATTTAAAAGACAACAGGTGGTACAGAGAGTCAGAAACCCCTTTTCTAATAGGCAAGTAGACTTCAAATTCCAGGGCTGACAAACTGAAATCCTGCTCACACTGGTGCCAATTTAAGAGCACTTTACTCAGAGCACAGGGAACCTTGTTACGCTGTAATCTATTCCAGTGCACAATCACAGGAAACACCTAATGTTTGTCTTCCTTGGCTCCACCTGGACTGATAGCACCCGGGTACCATTCTTAGCTACTCCAATAGGAGTATATTAGGACCAATAATCAGACATAGACCTCCTAGCATGATTACAGGAGGTTATTACACAATACCACCTCTGAGAGCACATCAGTGTGAGGTCTCTGCCCCTTATGTAATTACATGTCCAGAAAGGCCTATATCTGAAACTGCTAGATAAGTCTCCAGACTGAACAGCTATTTTTCTGCCAAAACATGAGCCTTTCTCTATAGCATTTCCTTATACTCTGAAGGAGCAAAATTGATTGTATTTTATAGGCTGTTCCCTAAAAGGTCCAGTTCTGAAAGGAAGAAACCAAAGTCGTCTTTCCTCATTGATTCTTATAATTAAAAACCAAGACTACTCCAGAGCTCTGAAAGGTTTGTGAGACATGGAGAATGGCTTCTGAGAGAGTTGGAAAGGAAGATTTGCTGATTTAGGTCAAAAACCTAATGCAGGAAAAACAAAAAAAAGTGCCAAAATGTCTTCCTAGGAAATCAGCATTTCCTTGGCAAAGTTTAGGGTTTGCCTCTGAAAAGCTCTTTCCAGGTGTAGGGATTGGGGAGAGGGATCTTAAATAAGAGACTTATAACTTTTATTCAACACCTTCACCCATCCCAAATGAAATCAAAGGCAGCCTTTGCAATGAGATATGACATTGACTTCATACTGAATGTTCCTGAATGATGGGAGACAAGAGACCAGACTTCACACACTGCACCTTGGAAATTCCTTCAGCTTCCCTCTGATCAGTAATTTAGCAATTTGGCTTATGTAAATGATTCTTTTTTTATTATTGTTTTTTAATGCAAGGATTTATAAACCAAGTTTTAAAAAAATTGTCATGAGACTTAAGGTAAAGAGCCCAGAGAAAATATTTGACAGGTTATAAAATCCTGAGAGGAAAGTCACCCCCATGGAGGCTGCTGGAACATTACGAATACCAACAAACACTCCTTCCAACATCTAAAAGCAGATGAGCGAAAAATGCACGAATAATTTAAGATGACATCAACCATAAATTAGAAGCCCTTTTGAGAACTGTTGTCTCTATTCAGGTCACAGTTTCAACACAAAATTATATTTCACTCATCCAGTGCCAATTACAGAATATGAATAAGAATCTTTAAATATCTAAGCTATGCTAAGATCTGTACATTAAAGTTTGTGCATTTGATTCAGGAGTCTTTAGAGATCTACTCACAGTCCACTTATTTGTACTTTACATATAATGCTAACAAGCTAGATTAAATGGTTTTCTGGCCAACTACAGGTTAGAAAAATAACAAGATGGGAAGAGTAGAGAATAAAGCAGCCAGAGACAGGTATCCTGACAACTATAAGTGACAGGTGACAGCCTCACAGAGTGGAGAAAAACTGTTTCAAAGCAGATGAATTTAGAATCTCAAAAACGTTAATATCCACAATGTTTGGCATAATACAATAAAAATATGGCTAAACACAGTAAGATATAGGAAGATGTAATCCATAAGCAGGAGGTAAAGTAGTCAATGGAGACAAGCCAAATGATGACAAAGATATTAGAAATTACAAAAAAAA
>VSMD01141099.1:0-40343 GCA_008750895.1 Mirza zaza
CGCCCGGCCTTTTTTTTTTTTTTTTTTTTTAATGAAAGAAGGGGTATGGAGCTTCTATGCTCTCTCCAGGCATTCCACCCTCTAGGAACTGCACATGTTTAACTATCCAGAAGCTCCATGTACATATCTTATAATAAATAATCCTGATCCCTCCTCCCATCCCTTGTATCACTGCTGTCATTCATTTCACTTACACGTAAACATCTATATACATACATTAGTATATACAAATATATCATTACTATTATTTTGAACTGTCATGTGTTACATCAATTAAGAAAAATTAAGGCTTTTCTTTTACCTTCACTTATTCATTCTTTGATGCTCTTTCTTTATGTAGATCTTAGGTTCTGATTTATTTTCCTTCTCTGAAAAACTTCTTTTAACATTATAACTTTTAACAAGACCTGCTTACAAGGCAGGTATATAGGCAACAAATTCCCTCAGTTTTGTTTGTTGAGAAAATCCTCACTTCCCCTTCACTTTTGAAAGATAATTTCATGAGGTATAGCATTCTAGGTTGGTCATTTTCTCTCTCTCTCTCTCTCAACTTTTTAAATATTCCACTCCATTCTTTCCTTGTATTCATAGTTTCTGAAGAAAAGCCAGATTTTTTTTGTTCATTTGTTTTTGGTATTTGTGTGTGTTTGCTTTTTTGTTTTTTTGCATTTATCCTATTTGTCCTCTGAGTTTCCTGGATCTGTGGTTTCATGCCTGACATTAATTTGGGGAAATTAACATTGTTTCAAATATTTTTTCTGTTCCTTTCTTCTCCTGGTATTCTCATTGTGCATATTTACACCTTGTTTCATTGTCTCACAGTTCTTGGATATTCTCTTCTGGTTCCCCCCAACCCTACCCAGTCTGTTTTCTGTTTATCTTTCAGTTTTGAGGTATATTGAGATATCCTCAAGTTCAGAAATTCTTTCCTTAGATGTCTAGTCTATTAATAAACTTATCAAACTAGTCTTCATTTCTGTTAGAGTATTTTTGATCTCTAGCATTTGTTTTCTTAGAATTTCCATATCTCTTACATTGTTCATTTGTTCTTGTTTGTTGTCTACTTTCTCTATTAAAGCCTTTTTCATATTAATCACAGTTGTTTTAAATTCCCAGTCTGTGAATTCCAAAATCCCTGCCCTATGTATTTCTTGGTTTTATTTGTTTGATATAGGGTTTCACTCTTCCCCGGGCTACAATACAGTGGCATCATCATAGCTAACAGTAATCTCAAACTCCTGAACTCAAATGATCCTCATGCCTCAGCCACCAGGGTAGCTAGGACTGTAGGTATTTGCCACCACACCGAGCTAATTTTTGGGGTTTTTTTGTAGGGAAAGGGTCTCACTATGTTGCCCAGACTGGTCTCAAACTCCTGGGCTCAAGCAATCTTCCCACCATGGCCTCCCAAAGTGGTGGGATTATAGGCATGAGGCACCATGCCTTGCACTGCCATATCTAAAACTGGGTCTGATGTTTGCTCTCTTTCTTCAAACTTTGTCTTTTGCCTCTTAGTATGCCTTGTAATTTGTTATCGACAGCTGGATATAATGTTCCAGGTAAAAAGAATTACTGTAAGTAGGCCTTTAGTAATGTAGTGGTAGGTGTGGGGGCAGAGGAAGCATTCTATAGTCCTATAGTAGGTCACAGTCCTCAGCCCCTGGACTGTGAACTTCACAAGTGCTTCTCAGTCTTCCCCCTTAGGTGGGACAAGATGGCTAGAGTGGGCTGGGGTTGGGTATTTCCCTTCCTCTAGGTCAGTGATGCTCTTTCTAGAACTTCAGCAGGTTAGGCACTGGTTAGGTAGTTTTTCCTGAGAACGGATCTCATTAGGAAGAATAGAATGCTCTAGGATACTTCAAAATGGTTCCTTTTCCCCTTCTGTTGCTGGAAGCATGAGGAGATTTTTCTCTGATATTCACTGTAAGAACCTGGCTGAGCTCCGAGGGATAAAACGCACAAAAATGTGGGTCCTCTGCCGTTTTTGTCTCTCAGACGTGTCCACGCTGAGCCTGCAGCCATTTGTCAGTTACAGTTCAGTTCCCTGCTCTGGCACTGGTTCTTGTGGAGGTTTCTGCCCCAGGTTTCGCTTATGGGTTACTTTTCTATAAGTTGCGACTCTCTGTATTCCCTTGTCTTTCTCTCTAGTTGTGGGAGCAGCAGTTTGTCCTGTGAGCTCACTCTGACAAATCTAAAGAAGAGTTGATTTTTCAGTTTTTTAAGCTTTTACTTATTGTTAGGATGGAGAGGAAACTTCCAAGCTACATGTCAGATTGGAAATCAGAAGTTGTAATATTTGAAAGAAAAACATTTAACCAGCTCAATAACTCCTGTAGCTTCACACATACAAACAAGAAACAAGTTTATTAAAAAAAAATATTTATTAATTTTTACACCTGCTGGGTAGCACAAGACTATTAACACTATAACTCACTGAATATACAATAAATGTTCACATTTAAATAATAGGATGGGATCTACATTTTCAACCAGTGGGTCAGCTTTAGCATCTCATGAAGTGCCTTTTAGACCTAAATATCTTAACTCTTAAAAACTCTTTTTTGAAAGGATAATTCCAAGTCAGAAAACAATTCAAGAAGGTCAAAACAATAGGTTTTTCCAGAAAACAGGAATTTTACATGATGAAATGTCTATTTCTGAGGGTACAAATCAAACAAAAACATAAAATCTATGTCCAACCTACTCCAAACACTCACACCGCACTGAATGAAGTCTACAGTGTCAGTGTGTCTTGAGAGAGGACACAATATAAACATTGGCTACATACAGGTTTTCCAAACTAGGTCTTCAGATGGCTTATAATCTGCCACTTGCTCAAACCCAAATGCTTTTGAAAATCTATAACCTTGGAATGAAGGTGCAGAACACCTGATCTTAAAGACATGTCACTTGGCTTACCTGCCACTCACATCTCTGGTTGATAATATACAAATTAGTTTTAGCATCTTTATTTCATATAAGGACCAAAAAAGGAGAAGAAAACACTTTGAAGGGAAAGAGAAAGAGGTCCTTCCACAATATTCTCCTCTGTGTATTTTAAAACTTGAAATAACTGGCATAAAATGAACATTCCATTCAGTGATAGTTTTCAATTTTTCAATAAGTTTATTCCTGAGGGGAGGGGAGATACCTTACTGCTTCACATTAAAAGAACCCAACAAGGCCAAATTGAAGTTCTAAAAACTAAAAAGTCTAATATTCTTCACCCAGCAAGTCTCTCCAGACTGGACACCAGGATGTTTACAATGATCACATCATGGCACTGTGGGAAGCTGAGTCTATACTTTGACTCAAGGTGAATATTTTCTGTTGAAAACATTGATATTACCTCTTTATTGCCAAAGATACAGAGTCTGTTTTCAGTTTGCACACATTTATAGAGTAACTTTCTGAAGTTCTTTTAGCACCTAAAAGTTCTAAGGTAACTATATGAATGAGGTCTCGAAAATAAAGTGCAAAGTCTACATATTAGTAAAGTTATTTCAACAGAATTGTTTACTTTTCCGATAGTTATCTTTAACATAAAGAAGCTACTTTACTTCTTAAAAACCAGTTTTTACCAAGAAATAGAAATAAATTAGTTAATTTAATTTGAAAAGAAGTTAGGCCTTTCTGTTCTGGAGTAATAAATTCTACTATGCAATAAGTATTCTAAAAATGTGTTAGCATGTCACAAAAAGTTGTTAAAATGCATGCTGATTTTTTAAATATTTTATGTGTATAATTGGAACGTATGGTAAAAAGGAAATATTTTTCCCCATTGAATTCATAGCAAACAAGACTCCCAAACAGGAACACATATAAGAAAAACTATCAAGGCAAATTTTTCTTCCCCCCCCCCAACTAACAGTATAATATTCATAAAGACTGGATTTCTTTTAGATTCCTTCTAATTACCTTTAAGTATTATAAATGGTCCCTACATTTTTATTTTTCCCCTAAGTGTGAAGCTGCTTATCATATAAAAAGATCCAGATAAGTTACAATATGTTTAAAGTTAAAAATGTTAAGAAGTAAGAAAGGCCACTTTTCCACCCAACTTTAAAGAATGTTCATTTTAAGACAGTATTAAAAATACTAAAATACCCTGAACACTGTGAGCAAGAGTTAGATGTATATGTGGTAAGAGCACAGAATCCATGCTTTACCAGTGAATGGTAAGTGGATCCTGCAGGACATGGCGAGATTTCAGTATTTTCTGTCTCTCTCTTTCTCTCTTTCTCTCTCTCTACATCTGTGTGGGGAGGGGGAGGGTTAATACATTGTTCTTGGTACTAGTATCTCTTTCATAATATAACCACAACCAGAGATTGGGAGGCAAAGCTTTAATGTAGGGATTTAAATTCTGGTGACATCAAGTAATCTTTTCTCTTTCAGGGAGTTCACCTTTATGGAGTAAGAAAGTAAGAACTACATCAGAACCATATCAGAACATGAAGTTCTGCCCTAATCCGCTGAGGACCAGCATCCGTGGAAAGCACTACTAACAGCCCAACAATAGCTTTCCAAAATAGGAAAGTTAAAAAAAAAAATCAGCAATAAGAAAAATTTAGATGACAGTTTTTCCTTCAGAACAGCACTGTCAAACTTTTATTTCATCATTTTTATTTTCTTATTCAATAGGATCCCTTTGTTAAATTATTAAAAACTCAAACTCACAAGATAAAGCAGTTCTGACCTCATACACACCCATAAAATGTCCCTTCTCCTTTGGTGCCATGGCTTGGAATTAAAAGTCCAGTAACCATGGACGTGGCACATCCTTTCTCCACCTTTGGTATGAATACATTTTGCCACTTAATATTTCCACAAAGGAAAAATAAGGCTTATCAATGTGTTAAAAAACCAACTCAAGAGCCAAGGCAAATTTTCTCCATCTTGAAATCTAGTTTCTCCTGAAAGATCTCCATTCCATGGCAAAAACCTTTGGGGTCTGAAGAGTCAATGTGGTAAAGATGACCTTGGCAAAATAAACCCCAATGTATGTATGAGTGCCAAAACTGTAGTTTCCAAACTCTTGAGTGAATAATAAATCTTAAAAAAGAGTTCTAAGTGTCATAAGCTTTCAGATTTATGAATGAGAAAAGACATGATGTGACTGCTTGATTCTAGCTCAAGGATGAAAGTTACGGTTTAGTAATATGCACTTCACTGCTTCCATTCCCGTTGGTGGTGGTGGTGATGATGTACTGTGTGGTCTGTGGTTGGCTGGTAGTCTGGGAGTCCAAGGAGTCACTATGTGCAGATGGCTGAACCTGGACTCCACTGGAGAGGGCAGACGTCTGCTTTTCCTCCAATTCTGGCTGACTTTCTGATAATACATAATGACCCTATAGTAGGAAGAAAAGGATCTTTAAAAACCTGGGGTCTAAAAGGGAATGTGGAGCTACTAGGGGAGAAGAGGAGGGAACATGCCAAGAAATTTCATAAGGGGACCTCAAAATAGGAATCTATGATAGATGCTTCACTTAGGGCCTGTAGAGAGGATGGATCATGGATCAGTCACCCCAACTGACTGCAAGGGTCAGCACCACAAGGGAGCACCTTAGTTGTTTTACCAAATGATATAGTGAAGAACTTCAGATACAGAAAAATGCATCATGGTGGCAACATATGTGGCAAAACGTGCTATTATACTGCTCCTAAGAATTTAGAAATTCAGAAAAGACTGCTATCTGTCAATTACATCTTAAGAATAATACAGAATGGATTAAAGAAAAGATATTTAAAGTCTCCTTAAAGGAGTAGAATGGCCCCTAAGAAAGGTAGTTGAGATCAGTGGTTCCCAGACTTCAGAATTTCAAAGACCAGCAAAGTTAAAAATCACGAAGGGCCCCTAAATTCTATTTTGCCAAGTAACATCATTTAAAATATGCTACCATCAAATAGGCATTTTAACACTCAGGAGCATAAGAACAACACAATCTTAGAATAAAACCCCTTACATTGAATAAATTTAGCTTTATGAAAACTTACACATTGTCTTTATTTTTTTCTCATTATTCCTCTGATCATGAACACTTCTTCACAGATCTATAGCTAGCTATTTTGTTAATGTTTTTAAAGAATGTGTCAGTCAGAAGGGGGACTGGTCAGCAAAAAAGCAGAGGAAAAAAGAAGTCACCACGGGAACTCAGGCAGTAGCCTTTCCAGGCACTGCCCAGAGAAAAAGCCAGAGCCCAACACCCATTTGATTTACCCAGGGCCACGTGTTCTGAGTCCATGCCCACCAAGCAACTTTCTGATTTCCCATGTGGGGCTTCCTTTAGTGGGGGAGGAGCTATTCTCAACCTAGGGTCCATGAACCCCCAAAAGTGTACATTAAATATTATGGCTGGGGCAGGGAAACATCCTTGACGATAATCAGGTTCTTGAATGAGTTTGTGGCCAGAGAAAGGTAAAAGTCAATGAATGGACCCTACAGGGAGCAAAAAATTCCCTGGTCAGGCTAATGTGATGATTCTATTTTACATTACTTATTATTTTCACTGACAATTGGTAGCATTACTCTTGATCTATACATCTCTCCTAAGTCTAGTTAGTTGTGACCTTGCGTGCTAAGAAATAGGTGAACTTTCAGTATATTTTCAAAAATCAGGTTTTGTGAGTTTTTTTGTTTTTTGTTTTCAGACAGAGTCTTGCTCTATTGTCTGGGCTAGAGTGCCATGGCATCAGCCTAGCTCACAGCAACCTCAAACTCCTGGGCTCAAGCGATCCTCCTGCCTCAGCCTCCTGAGTAGCTGGGACTACAGGCCCCCACCACCATGCCTGGCTAATTTTTCTATTTTTAGTTGCCCAGCTAAGCTTTTTCTATCTTTAGTAGAGATGGGGTCTTTCTCTTCCAGAGGCTGGTCTCGAATTCCTGCCTCAGGCGATCCTCCTGCCTCAGCCTCCCAGAGTGCTAGGATTACAGGCACAAGCCACCACACCTGGCCAAAAATCAGGTTTTTGAGGCCACCAGATTACCCTGGTAACCTCTGAGGCCTCCTGGAAAATAGTCACTTCCCTTGGCAATATCCCAATACCCCTAGCCACTTAAGAGTATTTATTTTTCTTCCAACTTTATTTATAATTAACAAGTAAAAATTATATATATTTATAGTGTACAATATGACGTTTTGATATATGCATACATATATTGTGAAATGATTAAATCAATCTAATTAACATACCCATCGCCCCACAAACTTATCATTTTTTTGTAGTGAGAACACTTAGGATCGACTCTCTTAACAATTTCAAGTATACAATAGATTTTTATTAACTATAGTCACCATGCTGTACATTAGACCTCCAAAACTTACTCATACAAGAGTATTTTTCTGAATTCAAATTTAGGTACTCTGTCTTCTAATACTTAGAGATAGGCCAGAACAAACCAATGTGTAGAGGATATTAGAAAAGGCATAAAGGCCTGGGCAAAGGGACTGTGAGAAAGGTGGACATCTGACAATCCTGCAAACAGGACTTCGGATACAACTGTTATCAGCCAGCTGCACACAACAGGCTTTGGAATGTATGGAAGTGTGACTGGTGTTGTGTTCCTGCCCTTTTCTTTAAGGAACAAAAAGGAAATAACAAGATAAGTTTAATGTATATCACTAAATAGACTTGTTTAGAACAATATGCTTACTACATGACACTAAACATTTTATCTATTATGTTCTTTACTGTAAACACATATGCCTTTCTCTACAACAAATACGGAGATTTGGAGAGGTTTGAGACCTCTTTGAAAGGAAAAGAGTCTCTACTTCTTCAGCCTGAGATTGTGGCCTAGAGCATTCTTCGTTGCACTGTGACACTGGTAGTGACACTGGTAGAGATGCTGGACGATCTCTACACAGTAAAGATAAAAACAGAGGCAGTAGATACAAGCAACATTGTATCTGCTCAACTTAAATATAACAAGAGAACTTATGGCAATGTGTTTCACCTTTGGGTGGGTGAGTTGTTTAAAATAGCTCTGTAATTGATTCATTATATTATTCTCTCCCAATCCAGTTGAGGACCTTGAAGACTTGTAATCTTTCCAAGAAGCATATAAAAAAGTGTTTACAGGGATGGATCTAGAATCATTATACTTATTAATTAAATAGACATTTACTGAGTATGTGCCATATCCTAACCTCCTGGGCAGGGCATTGAAGATAAAGTGATAAAGATCAAGACTCAGCTTTCAAGGAATTCATCATCTATTGTGAGAAAACAGAGTAAACCAATCATTAAAAAATAAATAGCAATAAGGATTATAACATAGCATCACAGGATGGATAGGAAAAACCCGACGGAGCAACACAGCTTACCGGAGTCACAGCCTTCACTTGGCCAGTTGTAACTGGAGTTGCCACACCACTATCTGTAATCACAAACTGACCTGGGGGAAGGGTCATCATTTGAATCTCAGATGCTGAAAAACAGGAAATATCCATACTTCAGTGGTCTCAGATTTAAATACAAGTTCTAAAAACAAATACCTAACACCAGGGGGCACATTCCCCACTGAGACATTTTCCATGGAGTTGCCCGCTGTGAGAGTCCTACAGTGATGTGATTTCTTGATAGCAAAAGTTTCTCTGATAAGAACTGATCACATGAGAAGAAGCTAGTACACAGCCACCAAGTATCAGAGACATTCAATGTATCCTCCCTCAAATAGGCTTCTGGATATCCATAAAGATAAATATGCAATGGGTTTTTGTTTTGTTTTTAAGACAGAATCTGGCTCTGTTGCCCAGGCTAGAGTGCCATGGCATCAGCCTAGCTCACAGCAACTTCCAACTCCTGGGCTTAATCAATCCTTCTGCCTCAGTCTCCCAAGTAGCTGGGACTACAGGCACGCACCACCCATGCCCGGCTAATTTTTTTTCTCTCTATATATTAGTTGGCCAATTAATTTCTTTCTATTTATAGTAGAGATGGGGTCTCGCTCTTGCTCAGGCTGGTTTCAAACTCCTGACCTTGAATGACCCTCCCGCCTTGGCCTCCCAGAGGGCTAGGATTACAGGCGTGAGCCACCATGCCCAGCTTGCAACGGTTTTTTTTTAAAACTTTGAAATAAGTTACAATGATTTACCTTTTAGCTCAATATTTTTATCTTTTGTATTATTCAAAATGTACCCACAGTTGGCTAGCAATCACAATTTAATCCAACTTGAATTTTGTTTTACCATGAGTGTTATTAAAACAAATTAAAAACAAAGTTCACCCTAGTGTCCTATTAATCATCTCTAAATAATATTTCCTACTAAAAGGAATGAGAGTTTCTTGGAAAACTGGCTGATTCCAGACCTGGGCAGAAAATGTATAAGACAAGCATGGAACATCATGTCTTATCAGCATACAAGACACAGCGAAAGGGTACAGAGTCACGTGGGAAAGATGCAGGAGCCAGTCTAAAGAAGCTCCTGCTAGCCAAAGATGGGATAATCTGAGTATCAATCAGGATAACAACTGCAACAGGCTGAAACATGTCATGTGTTGAGTACAGAGCAACACTAAGACAGACACGTACACAGGCCTCGTTGGTCACCTGGAGAATACTACAGAACCAACTCATTTTTTTTGGAAAACTAATAAAGAAAATGAATCAGGCATTTAAAGCATTTATCCTGCCTTTCCTGTACAAACTGTACCTCAGAGAAACCAAGTATAATTATTTTCTTTAAATAACAGTTTTCTAGCTAATTAATGAATAAAAATGATAGAATCAGAATATCACAACTTTGCAAACCCTAATGAAATAATGGAGCTAAGGAATCCACAACAATGGCTCCTAACATCACAGAAGGAGAGACACTGGACATTATGGGCCTACTGATGGAAGTACACATACCATGAAGTATTTTGGGTTGAAAAAAACTGAACCTGATCAAGCTTCTAGATCTAATTGCCAGTCTACAGGAAATAAAAGGGACAGAAGAAAGCAGATTAAATGGTAACATGGGGTGCCGCCAGTAAAATCCAAAATCTGGGAAACTCGACGGGACAAATGATCCAGTTTTCTCATGCAGAAATTGCAACTTAAGAAAGAAAGTGAATACATATATTGAAAGAAATTCATTAGACAAATAAACTGCAATGTATGGCCTATATTTGGAATTCAATATGAACAAACCAACTACTAGAGATAAATTTCTGAGATGATCATGGAAATACGAACACTGGGTATTTGAAGTCTATTTGAAGATATTAAAGAATTATTATCATTTCTTTTTAGGTGTGATAATGTGTAGAGTTGTGTTTTTAAAGACAATCTTTCTTTTAGAGAGACAAACTAAAATATTTACAGATGAAGTGATATGATGGCTCATTAAGATGGGGGCATAGAGACAAGGTTGGGCATGAGCTGGTAACTGTTGAAGCTGGATAATGGGAACTGGGGGCTCATTGTACTATTCTCCCCACTTTCATATATTTTTGCCTTTTTTCCTAATAAAAAATTTCAGTTCCAGAATCTTTTCTCCGGGTTAGAATGATAACTGCTACTCTCATTACTATGGGTATCTGCATCACTCCACCTTCTTTCACAGGAATTACAGTAAAGGTCAATCTGTTTATCTGGATTCTACCAGTATTTACTATGAGTAAGAGACCTTCCCCGACTGGAAACTAGACTCAGCCCTCACTGCGACCACCAAGGTTTAAGAGAATAGATTGTAAAAATAACAAGATGGTAGAGCTTGAGCCTGACTCCATAGCAAATCTATGTAACACAGCCAGGAATCAACCATGACAGAGGCCAAAAACAGAGATATCAACGGTAGGAGAAAGATTGACACTGACCTTCTCCAGTCACAACCTCTGTTCCTCCTAGTTGCTACCACTGAGGTCTAACTATAACATAGACTCTATTCCTGTTCCTTCCGTATCCTTAACGAAACAGGTCTCACGCTTCCCAGCCCACACCCAAAGCTGTCATCCTCACCAAGATGTTCACCTACTCTGACCTCTGGCAGCCAGCCTCTTCCTGCTTCTGTAGTGCTAATCTCAGGGCTTTGGAATCAACTACTCATCTACCTATCTCCTCCATTAGATTGTGATCTCTTTGAACCAAAGACTATCTTTGGAGGAAAGACAGCACAGTGGGGTGGTTTAGAGTATAAATTGTGGAGCTAGACTGCCTGAGTGTCAATCCTCCACTTACTAGCTTCATCTCTTGGACAAGTTAGTGTGTCAAAATTGCTTTATCTATAAAATACAGCTAACAACTGTACTTATTCCTTAGATTGTTAGGAACACTGAATGTGATGTGTATGGTTTAGAATCATTCCTGCCACGTAGTAAGAGCTTAATGAAAGCTGGCTAACATTATTATTGTGTAGGGTTACTGATATTAATGTCAATATTAATCTTGGGATAGCCAGGGTTTAGTACCCAGTGATTGATAATATACATTCAATAAATATTGGCGGAAGAGATAAATCATTACCATCAACATATCCTATATCCATCTACACTACTATTTAAATTACCTACCTACATTTTATCCAGCAATATACCTAATGTTTTAAAAAAAGTCATATCAGGGTGGCTCTGTGAAATCAGAGTACTGCCTTGAATTTTGTCATGAAACTCATTCAAGTACATGCACTACAGAGTGCATGAAAATGCCCAACTGATACTTTAATCCAAAAATCTATCATAAAGCTGAGGAAATTATGACACATGGCTGGAGATCCCTCACCCGTGGCCTAGACAGCATCGTCCTCTTTCTTCTTACTTACAGTAGCCACGGAAGGAATTCCAAGCATTGGGTAGGTATGTGTGCTGTACGGAGGAGTTCTGCTGCTGCTGCGATTGCAGAGCCTGCCCTTGTGCGGAAGAACTGCCTTGTATGTGGGAGGGGCTGAGGCCCTGCTGGGACTGCTGGGCAGAGGGGCTCAAGGGCTGCCCAGATACCTAGGGAGAAAGAGAAAGCAAGAGCAGAGAATTGTGAAATTCCAATGCAGTTAAGACTCACAAACAAATGAAGGAACTAAATCAGACTAATATGAATGATAACACTGAAAGTATCACTGCTATTGTTAAAATAATTCTTTTTGAATAATATTTGTTAATGTTTATTTTAATACATTATTGATATATTAATCATGGTATAATGATACAAAATTAACAAAAAATTAATGGGAAACAATTAGTGCTTTAACAAATATAATAATTTAATTGTTGTTATCTAATTTTTTTTTTAATTTCAGCATATTATGGGGGTACAGATTTTAAGGTTTCAATAAATGCCCTTTCCGCCTCTCCCCCCACAAGTCTGAGTTTCCAGCATGACCATCCCCCAGATGGTGCACAAAATAACATTTTAAATAAGAATAAATGAAATGTAAGTATAACTATGAACTCTAATTTGTTTTCAAAGGATTATCTACAAAAGTATCCCAAGATTTATTTTAATTATAAACTTGCTAGAAAAAGAAATGAATGAAAGTATAATTACCTACATTATATAAGGTTAAAAAGGTTGAGAGGTGAAATAACTTGCCTATTTAACAAAGCTGACTTTGTGAAGAGGCCAACTCCTCACAGGTAAGGCCCGTGGCTCCCCAGCCTGCCATGCAAGGCCCTCCATTGTCCAGCTCCAAACTACCTTTCCAGCTGTCTTCCCAAACATCATTTCCCGTTAGCAATCTAAACAGAGCAACTCAGTTTTCTATAAACATACCACTATCTCCCATCTGTGTCTTTACTTATAGTGTGAGCTTACTCAGATCACAATGCCTTCCCCAAATCGTACCCCTCCTTCAAGACCTAATTCAAAGACTACTACTTCTACAAAAATCCCCTGCTAAACATAATCTCTTCCTCTCTGAACTCCCATAACTCGTCTACATATTTCAATAACAGACTCAATCATACAAACACAGTAATATAATACACAATAATACTCCGCAAAGCCACTGTTACAAATCAGAGAAGCAACTTAGCAATTGCATTCAGAATTGGAAGCAAAGGCCAGTGTTATTTCTAGGATATCTATCACAAGGCTCCATTTAGACAAGCAAAGCTAATAACTTAATGTAAGGGTGTCTACAATACCAATATAAAAACTGGAGGCAAAGGTAAGACTCTTTAATTAAGGTCCAAAAATGATATCTTAATAGTTGAGGAGACTAGGTCTGAAGATAATGTCTTGACTCTTATTAACTCTCATAGTCCCTGAAGTCACATTAACTTCTCTGAACAGTCCATGGAGAAGAGTACCTGGGATGATGGCGGGGTGGAGGCAGGGGGCTCGCTGACCTGGATGTGCTGCACTTGGATGGCGTGCTGGGCATAGGCCTGAGGGTCGTGGAGCTGGCCGACATCCACAGTGGACTGCTGGGACTGGTGTGGGGAAGTGGCCTGGAGGGAGGAGAAACAGGCCCAGAAACCAAATACACATTGATTGAAGTTAAGGGAAATTCTTGCAGAGGAAAAGTTCAGTTGTTCAGTTAAAAACAATATCCTAACAGAAATAGAAGAATAGAAGGAACTTCAGATTCAATACTATATTCCCAGGCAGCCCACACTGCAGCCAAGAGGAAAGAAAAAGATAGTTTGAAGAATTATGCTTCTTTAGCATTTAATAGTCTGCCTGTTGAAGAAAGGAGAAGGGGGGGAAAAGGGGGAAGAAAAGAGGGAAGAGGAGTGGGAAGAGGAGGAAGAGGAGGAGGAAGAACAACAACAACTATGCTTCTAAAACATAAGCTGCTAATGCTATTAAATTCTGGAAGAGGAGGAGACAGAATATAGTTCGTGACAACACACTGAATGAGAAGTTGACAGGAATTAAATATTTCAATTAAATTTAATGACCTACCCTTTATCAGTTATAAGAAATGGAAGAGAATTTGCTTTTAGTTTATCATTATGAAACCACCAGAAGGGTACTTTCTAACCTTTTATGTATCATATATCTTTGAAAATCTAACTAAAGTACAGGCCCTTTGTCCAGAGCAACTTCAGGGCCTCAGATTCTTCCAAAAGCCTAAAGTTAAGAACCCTCCCACTTAAAAAAAAAGGGGGCGGGGGATAAAAGTCAATGAAGTGGCAACTTTTGTTCCTGCTCCTGTGTTAGTTTTAAATTTTCAGAGACCAAATGATTCAAACCAACAAGTTTGTTCATTTGTGCCTTGAGTACACTTCTCCTCAGCATAATTAAATGAAACATCAGTTCTGGGAGGACGCCCTTATTTAGCTCCTTAATCAGTAAGAATGAGTTTTTCATTACACCTGGTAGAAGGAACGCTATATAACCACTACACTAAAAAGGTACTTACTGATATTCAGGACTGAATCAAAAGTATTCTTTACAATCTCTCACTGTATTCTTTACAATCTGTCACTGATATGAGTAATTCAATGCCCAGGTAGGGATTTCTCAAACTGGCTCATTACCAGGTAGCCAACCTAGGCGCTAAAGGATAAGGATTCAGAAGAGGCTCAGAAAGAAGCACCTTGAGTACTACCCTGCAGCAGCACAGGACGACTGTATACACTGGAGTCTAAAATCTCCCATCGCTCTCTCTCTCTTTTTTTTTTTTAGAGACAGGGTTTCACTCTGTCATCCGGCCTAGAACACAGTGGTGCAATCACAGCTCACTAAGGCCTCAAACTCTTTGCTCAAGCGATCCTCCTGCTTCAGCCTCCTGAGTAGCTGGAACCAAAGGCATTCACAACTATATGCCAGGCTAATTTTATTTATTTATTTTTTTTGTAGAGACAGGTTCTCACTATGTAGCGCAGGTTGGTCTTGAACTCCTGGCCTCAAGTGATCCTTCTGCCTCGGCCTCCCAAAGTGCTGGGATTACAGGTATGAGCCACTGCACTCACCCTATACAAGAAATCTCTTACACTGCTAAACCCAGAGGCCTCATCAGCCTGGAGAGGGGTAGGGTGGAGATGCAGTTCACAAATGCCCAAGACTCAGAACATCCATGAAGAAGTACATTCTGTAGAGCCTAGCTCCAGCTTTAGCTCTGAGAATAGGGTAGCTTTGATTCCAGCTATCATAATGGCTAATGGCAATATGGTCTTCATAGACATAAAGAAAAATAAATGTTATGCAGTACCGGGGCCACCTGCACCACTTGAAGCTGTATGTGCTGAGGCTGCTGGAGACTAGACGCAGACTGTGACACGGGGATATACTGAATTCTCTGGTAGTCCCCTTGTGGTGTCCGGTAATCCGTCGTTAAGGTCTGGGACAGTTCTGTCATTGCTTGGGTAAGCAGGTCTGTCGTCACCACAGTCTCTCCAGTGGCACTGTCTGTGGTTAGAACGGCTGGGGCAGCGCCGATCACAGCTGTGGTCAACGGTGTGTGCACGGTGGTGGGGAGCTGGGCATACTCTGGATGCTTCTTTCGAATATGTTGCACCATCTTGGTCTGAAACATTACGGCAAAACCAAAAAATAATAACTAGAATTAGTTATTTTCCATTTTTCTCATATGCAAACCCTCCAGAGTTTCCTAAAGTTTTTTTATCTTTAAACAAAAATCAGAGAAATACTGATTCTATGGCTGTACTTCCTAAAATGGCATAGAGCTGCAAAAGGGGAAAAAAGAGGGCTGGAAGGGAAGCACAAACTCCCCTGACCCTACACCATCAGGAAAGGTCCTAATACCCCACAGCATCCTCTGCCTTCACCAACACCTGCAGTAATCAAGCACAATCCCCCCAGCAAAAACGATCCCCTCTTCAAAACTATCACTAAAGTTCCTGTATAGTGCTTCTGCAAGCCTGAGTTCATAAACCCAGAGGGTAGAATATTCAAACATGAGGCCCTCAGCAGGCCAAGGGAAAAGGAATGCAGCCAAGCACTCAGGCTATTCGATGGCACTAATTCTGGGGGAGGCCCACAGTATTCTCTTCCCTTTCTTTGCTATGGTCCCTGTTTACAAGGACTAGGATACCATCTCTTTCAGTCCCCCTTAATTCAGAAGGAATCACCCAGGCCTCGAGTTGAGAAGCCATCTTCCCTCAAGTGATTCCTCACATAGTGGTTTTGACCTCGGCTTTGGTCAGAAATCCCCCCTACCTTGCTGCTATACTGCTTGGAGCAGTGGGGGCAGCAGACGGGTGGAGTGGCGATGGTACCCGTCAGCTGGGTGTGGGTGCTCAGCATGGGGTCTGGCTCCCCAGGACCAGCGGGACGGAGTTTCCGAATGCTTGGTGGGAGCTCAGCTCCCGGATGGTTCTTGAGAATGTGGGCTTTGCGCTTGCTGGCACTTTTATACACCTGCAAATTCAAACGTCTGCCATGAACGCGGTATACAGTTTCACTTTCTTGCTTAAAGCAAACTATCTAGCAATTTCAGCATAAGAAAGTGAGAAAAAAATACTTATGTAGTCCAAAATAAAATGCGATAAAAGATTACTGAAGGATATACTATAAATTATAATAAAATAACATAATGTAGATATGCTAAGCATCTTCATTAAATTTATGTTTTTGTTTTTTTTTTTTTTGAGACAGAGTCTCACTCTGTTGCTCAGGCTAGAGTGCCATGGCATCAGCCTAGCTCACAGCAACCTCCAACTCCTGGGCTCAAGCGATCCTCCTGCCTCAGCCTCCGGAGTAGCTGGGACTACAGGCATGCAACACCATGCCTGGCTAATTTTTTCTATATATTTTAAGCTGTCCAGGTAATTTATTTCTATACTTTTGGTAGAGACAGGGTCTCGCTCTTACTCAGGCTGGTCTCGAATTCCTGAGCTCAAACCAGCCTCCCATAGTGCTAGGATTACAGGCGTAAGCCAACATGCCCGGCCAAATTTATATATCTTAGACAATAACTGTACAAATACCCTTTACCCTAAAGTTTAAAAGGCGGGATATACAGACAGAAAGACAATTGTTTCTAAGCCAATTTGTCCTTCACCCCATGAAAGCTCTCACATGAGTACGTAGCTGAGGACTAAGAGCCAAAGAATCTTCCAAATGGCAACTTTAGTAGCAACCATTGCCTCCAGTGGGGAATCCACGTTTAAAAAATGTGTCTTAACTTTTAAGCTGACAAAGCTGCATTATAAGCAAATAATATTACAATGAAACAATAAACATATATTCTTTTTCTTTTTTGGAACTGCACAAAAATAAAGAATGGAATAGCATAAGTAGAGTATTCCACCCCAAAACTTTTTCACAACTCACTCTCGATCTTCTAGAAACTCAAAGTCTACCATACATTTAACAAGTTATATGTTAAACACTCTCATTTTAGAGCATAGGAATTTGAAATCGATTCATATAGTAAACATTTGGTAACAAGTCTTTTCTTGTGGAACAAAAATCACAGAGAGAAGGGACCATAAGAAAAGCAAAGTTTCCAGTAAATGTGGTGGAAAAAAAAAAAGTCAACTAATTCTTAAGAAAAAAAGACTGACTTAAAATGAGGCTGCATTTCTAGTCCTTTCTTATCTGAATGGACAACTACTAAGAAAAAGGGAACCCTCTGCTAAGAGTAACTACAAGATTCTAGTATGTATTTATAAATGCAGACAAATTTCCTGTAAGGAGGGATTCCATAGTGGCATTCCAGTATAGACATTTTCCTTTTACCTTGTCACAATACTGACAAAAGTAATCACGGTTGGGTTTTATGATGGGTAGAGTTAACTCTGGCACCTCTTCTATCTTCATGTCCGGGTGCCTCTTTGATAAGTGATTTACCTAAAGTGAAAACAAAGAACAAATGAGAAAAAGAGACCCTATTATAAACAGAAGCTAACAAATGCCTCTGATAATGACTGCTAGAAGCTGGACCTCTCTGAAGCAACAAAATAACAAGGCATTTGGCCAGAACCAGCGCCACCAGACCTATTGCCAAAGCATTCACGGTCACTGGGAACAGGAGTTAACAGCAATTCAGCAAAGAGTTAAAGGTGAATTGGGTCACTGTGAACCCCATCAACAGTCTTTGGCTGAAAGAACAGCTGTTGGAAAAAGGAAAATTACACTAGCATGAATTTCTTTGGTGAATTCTCCTGATGCAAACCTGTCTTTCATTATCTAATGCCTGACCTGTACTAAGAACATTGAATGAGATACAAACTAAGGTTCCAAATTTTAAATACTGCTCTATGACTTTTTAGCTCCTGGCAAAAATATATTCTGCAACTGCAATAAGGTCAAAACAAGTTGAGAGCAGAGAACTGGCTGTCCTGTCTGATGTTTCAGCTGACCTGGGTCCACACACCTTGTTTTGATGGAAAGCTTCCTTCTATTATGTTCACTATCTGGAAAAGGGGGACATTCAAAGGGAAGAGTGGGGAAGAAGGCAAAGACCCCACCAGAAAATATATTTGGGAACACAAAAGAAGGAAATAAGACAATAGCAAAGAGGTGGAGAAGCATAAAGAAAAATAAAACTAGTAATGAAAGTGGTAGAAAAAGACCTCTTCCAAGAAGTCACCCGAGATTGGCAAGGGAGGACAAAGGGAGAGTGGAAAGAAGAGAATTCCAAATTGGGGACTGTGTGTGTCTGTTTCTTCCCCTAGCCATTGACAAAACCTGCTGCCAAATATAACTTAGTACAGACTACAATACAAAAGTCATCGCGGCTTTGGAAGACTGAGGAATCTGCAGCTGTCCGGCACTGACCAGCATGCCACGCCGCCGGAAGCCCATCATGCAGAGGCGGCACTTGAACGTGAAGCTGTCGTAGTCTGTGGACGTGATACGAGGCTTGAACGTCTTAGAGCGGCTAATGCGGTCGGCTTTCTTGGCCTCCCTCTCGGGATTGTGCATTCTTTGCATGTGTTCCCGTAGTTTGTCTTTTCGCTATTTGGAGAGAATTTGTTAAAAGGGGGTAGGCGTGGGGGTAGAAAATTTTTAATTGAAGTAATAATTTAAAAAATCAATACAAATTAGCAGTTACCACAAACTACCAAGAGGCGTTTGAATTACTGGAGCACCGGGACATACGAGGGCATGTCAAAGTGACTGGAAGTTACTCTGGTCACCGCAAAGAAGTGCATTCCAATGAGCCTTGGTTTAAGAAGACCATTAAATATGAGAGATACATATTGACTTTTGAGAAGAAAGGCTTTGTATTTATGTAGAAGTATTCAAGGGTACATGGAATAAATTTAATACCAAACTATAAGACAAATTGATAATGAATGACAGACAGATAATACTAGATTTAAAAAACCATATGTCTACTCAATTCCTACACATTTCAACAAACATAATGATAGTCTTCTAAATCCCAAATGAAGTTAAGTAAGAATCTCTCATCTTATGGATTTAGAATCTCTCACCTTGTGGATTTAGAAGTTCAAGTAAACAATAACACTGTCCACTGTGGATGGAGCCTGGGGCCTAGGGCCCAGCTCCTAGTTTAATGATCTAGTGATATTATGCGTGTTGATTCGACATTTTCCATGGACAGAAAATTAGGCAGTGCTCATCTTGAATAAAAACAAATTCAGTAAGTGTCAACTCCTTAATCCAATGAGGGTCTCTACTCTGGGACATATGATTAAACTGTGATTAGTCTTATAAAGATTTTAAAGCTTTTTACAAGCCCTGTTTTTCCCACCTTTTGGTACAGGGACTTCTTTTTAACCTCTTCATTTTTCAGCACATTTATTCAACACATATTCCTTCAGTGCCTACCAAGTATCATGCTAAATGCCAAGTGCCAATGCTAGGCACCCCTCACCTACCTGCCTCTCCTGCCATAATGGACATGACCCAATTGCTCATTCTTCCTACCCACATCCACCCTCATTCCTGGAAAGGCCAGGATGGAATATCCAGAGTTTCTTAGTCTGCAGCAAAATTTGGATTAAGAACACTGCTCTAAATAACACTATTTCTCTTTAGTGCAGACACAATAATGTTCTGTTGCATTTCCACTTTTCCTAAGCAACAGAATTCACTAATTTCCCCCATTTATTCTCTTTAAACTGACCAATCTACCTTAACTGAACCCTTACATAAATCCCAAAGCCTAATGCTAATATATACCGTGCCACAAATGCAGCGACAGACAAGTTTATTGGATGCCAAATCTCTACAAGGCCTTCCTATCCTAATACCCCTAAAACCAAATTCATTACCTCCCTACTCTCTCACCTCCTGCCTCAGTTGAGCTCCTTAGTATCAGTAGTGTCCCCAAACATCTAGCCTGTCAAGCCACAAATCTCTATTCCTTACTGTCCACCCTTCACCCGTTCATGAAGACACAAGGTCCTGTCGGTCCTCCCTCAGACATCAGTCTTGAACATGGGTCCTCTTCTCCACGCTCGCTGCCTCTGCTTGCATTTAGGCCCACTTTAAAACACCTATGGCTCACTTCACCGTAAGTCTGATTACTTGGCATAACATGCTGGCTTAACCTACTTTCCTGGCTTCCTCTTTCCACTGGCTTCTGTCCCTGCTGGCAGCACCTCTGTCCCTGCTGCTCCCTCTGTTCTGAATGCCTTTATCCCTCCCTCATTCCTCATCTCTCCCTTCCTCTAGCTGGCAAACTCTTGCCCACCTTTGAGTGAATTCAAAAGTGTCACCTTATGTATGAAGTCTCCCCTACACTCGAAATCAGAGCTCATCACTCTTATGGCACTTCATTCTTTTCTCTACTACAGTGTCAATAATCATTTCTTAATGTACATTGTCTAATTTCCCCATCGAACTGTGAGCTCCTTAAAGTCAGAAGGTCCTGCCTTTAGTGCCACCCTCCTGGGGCTCACAGTTAGCAGGGCAGGCAAATGCAATATGTAAGTGCTATCACAGGGTCACCAGAGGCCCTGTGGGGATTTTATAGGAGAAGCCCTTAATCCAGGGATCAAGAAATGGCCCCATATGAGGTGACATCAGCCAGGTGAACTAATATGAGAGTTTGAAAGAGTATTTCAAGCCAGGGGTGGAAGGGAGGGAGAGCAACTGCAATGCAAAGAGAAAAGAGAAAGATTTTTAAAAATATTCCTAGGTGTTAAAATGATATCTGGCACAAAATGAAAAATCAAAAAATGTTGACTGGATAGGATGGATGGATAGCCAAACAGCACTACAGGACAGGAATCCTTTTTGATATAAATCTTAAAAAAAAAAAAATTTAGGCCAGGGGTAGTGGCTCACACCTATAATCCTAGCACTTTGGGAGGCCAGGGTGGAAGGACTGCTCTAGGTCAGGAGTTAGAGACCGAGACCAGCCTGGGCAACAGGGTGACCCGTTTCTACAAAAAATAGAAAAATTAGCCGTGCATGGTGGTATGCGCCTGTAGCCCCAGCTACTCAAGAGGCTGAGGCAGGAGGATGACTCCAGCCTAGGGGTTTGAGGATGCAGTGAGTTATGATGACGCCTGCACTCTAGCTGGGGCAAGAAAGCGAGATCCTGTCTCAAAAAAAAAAGAAAAAAAAAAAATTTAAAAACAGAAAAATCCAGATCTATATTTTTCACATTGGAGTTCTCTACAGAGTTGTAAATGTGTTACTATATATTGAAAATCATTGAGATTATATTCTATAAAACACCACAAAACTTAAGCTTTGAAAATTCTATTTCTCGTATTTTAGTTCTTCGTATTCTATACAAAGACACCCTGAATTTTCCATTCCTGAATCCACTTCTGATTCCGTTCCAGTTTCTATGACAGTATGACCTACAACCGTATTCAGTACAGTGTCTCTCAATGACACTTTTGCAGACTCATCCGATATCCCAATGAAGCATATTTTACTATTTTCACATGTATTTATTCATTTAACTCTTAACTCTGGGTCTCCTGCAAAGTATCGCTTGGCTGCTTCTCAATTCCAGGCAGGTTACTGGTACTTATTATTTTTTATTTTAATCTTTGAATTCATTAACATTCTCAAAGTAGCCTAAGCCTTTTGACTTCCCACCTCTATTAGGTGAGGGTCCTGCTGCCTACAGGCTCAATTACGTGTTCTAGTACTTAGTAAGTGCTCAGTAAAAAAACTCTTGATTTGGATGGTAAGTAAATGTATTGGTCTCTGGGATTTTCAATAGCAATTCAGTGCTACTAGTCATTATATATTTGGATTCTTTTAGGAGATGCATTACTATTCTGGAGATTTTAATTGAGAAATTAAGCTAGGTAATTTTACACCTAAGTCTAACAGAGGCCCAAAGAGCATCTCGAGTCCAGTTCTTTAGAAGTGGTGATAAACAGGTGAAATGAACAGGCACTTATCCTTAGCTTGCCATAATTCCAGTGACCATGAGAACCACCTCGGGCTGAGCATTGCTGGCATACCTTAAATTGTTTCCCACAGGTGGAGCACAGGAAGTCTTTGCGGTCTGAATGCCGGAGCATGTGCAGTCGCAGCTTGTCAGGCCGGCAGAAGGCCTTGTCACACTCTGTGCACTGGTAGATCTTTTCTGAGTGGAAGCTGCGCACGTGTTTTTTCACCTAGCAGTAAAAACCACGGGAAAACTTATCAGGGGACGCCGGGCACCAGAGGAAATGGCCAAAGACAGCTTATCAAACACTAGGGGGAGCCCAATGCATTACCATGGGTTTTCATCAACCTGCCCCGTGGAATCCAATGAGATGTGATAATTGGCCTCTATAACACATACTGTCCCTGTCACAAAGAAACAAAACAAGCAGCCAGAACGCCCCAGAAATCCTAACCTTCCAGATGAGTTGAAGAATGGAAGAAAGTGTGCTTTCTTGGTCAAAGCCCTGGTCACATGGAGCCCCTTTTTTTTTTCTTTTTGAGATTAAAAGCAAGAATTTCATCTGAAATTGTTTCGTAAATTTAAAAAACATAAGAGTTCCTTTGGGTTTAAATGAATCTTGATGAAAATGATGTACAGAAATACAAAAAATAATTCTTCCTCACTTTTCTCTGTCTTTAACACATTAACTGCTGTGTGAGTTGTATTTAACTCAGGCTAATTTTGAGCCTGGGGCCTCATGAAGCATATGTAACTCAAATCTCTTTACTTTGAGCCGTATGAACTATTTTTCAAGTTGCATATAACTCACGCATAGAAGAAAAAAATTAACAAATTTTTCATTAAATTAGAAAGGATCATTTTGTTTTCGAAGTTTTTATTCTATTTTTGTAACAAAACACCATGGCCTCAAGGAAAAAAATTGTTTTTCTAGTATGGCAATGTGTTAATATGTATAGAAGCAATTTAGCCCCTTTTAGTAACTGATTCTTTACATCTTCCTATAAAATCAGGTTCTGAAGAATTAAAAACATGAATTAGACGATACAGAAAACATTACCCGTTTATGATTGATACAATGTTGGTGTCATTTCTCCTTAATTGGGACTTATTCTCCTTACTTTTAGATAACTTAAATAAAGGAATATGGCTTCCAAACTCTCTTAGCCATATATATCCAATGAAGAAGACCCGTGGGTGGAAGCTAAGTAGTGAGTCATATTAAACTATTTCTGGCCCGGCGTGGTGGCTCACACCTGTAATCCCAGCACTTTGGGAAGCTGAGACAAGAGGATCACTTGAGGCCAGGAGATGGAGATCAGCCTGGGCAACAGAATAAGATTCTGTCTCTAAGAAGAAGAAGAAAAAAAACCTATTCCTTTAAGACAGCTTGCTTCATTATTTTTGGAGTCTCTTTGCCATTAAATTCTGCCTTAAAGCAACCCTGCTAATTGCGTAAAATGAGAAAATTTTCAAGACCAAATCAGAACAATGATTAAGTCCTAGTCTCCTTTTGCTTTGGTAATTTTTTTAAAAAAAGAGTACTTTTATAAGATTAATTTAATTATTCACTGACTAGTGCAGAAAAATATTATCATTTTAAGTCCAAATGAATATTCTGAAATTTATCTTCACCCATTTGCTCCTACAAAGAATAGACTACAAGGAGACAGTCAGTGCTTGATACAAAAGTACATTATAAACCAACTCTTTCTTTTATTTCCTGCCAAACTGCATGGCCTTAGTAAAGACATGAAACCACAGTGGAAGGGAGGGGATACTTCCAGCCTAGGAAATGGGAGTATGTCTTCTATAGACTCTCTATATTTTATGAGTAATGGATATTGATAAGGATTAAGAAAGACTTTTTAAAAATTACAATAGATCTGGGTGTTTATTACTCTAATATGACTTAAATATCTAAATGCCACTGTCTTATCTGGATAATTAAGGGTTATAAATATCTTTTGCTTATCAAAGTAGTCTGATTGAAGAAATACTGTTTTCAATAGTAAACTTGTTTCAAAGAAGGGATGAAAATACAGGTGCTAGGCAGTCTCAATTTTCCAAAAATCGAAGTTTCTTTTACCATAAGAAGAAAGCAGACAGGAATCTCAGTGGTAGACACTCACCTGGATAAAATCTGGGAACCGTTTCTTACAAGTTGGGCAGGTGAAGTAGCCATCATTGATATGAATGGCCACATGATCTTTCAACAAATCAAGGCGGTCAAAGGATTCTGGGCAAAAAATGCAAGAGTAAGTCTTCTGGTCGGAATGGAGCTTCATATGGCTCTCCAAAGACGCGCTGCTGATGAAGCCCTTGTTACACAGATCACAGGTCAATGGGCAGTTCCCCTCCCGCCCATGGAAGCGCAAGTGTTGGTCCAGTTTGTCCTTTTCACGGAAGGCCTTCCCACACTGCAAACATTTAAAAGGCCGGAAGGACTTCCGAATAAACAGATGCTGAAGAGCTGCATTCTGAAAGACATACACAGATGTGATCATTTAGTGAGAAAATTAAGAGTGCAAGTGGATCACACTTTCATAGAGAAAGAGAGGATGATCTCTGCAATCACGGACTTCCCAGAGAAGCTAAACTCTAGGACACACACAGTTGAAAGAAGATTTTTCTGGTGAAGACACTGAAAATGAAGCCATCCCCAAAGTTCTTCTTGAAAAAACAAACCTATTTTATGTTTTGTTTTATGTCTATGTGTGTTTTCTTTTGAAAAGATTTAAGTAACATTCAAGAAAATGTTCCCAATAGAAGATATGTACAACAAAACAAACCCCAGTGGAACAAGATAAAAATTAAAGATTTGGAAGAAAATATGTGGGGTAAGTCACACATGCATGAATGAGCTTGGAGCGAGTCAGCCAAATGTTACTTGTTCAAGTCCTTGAGAAAAAGAATTTAAAGTTTGATTAAAATGTTTAGCAAGAAAATATAATAAAAAGAACTGAAGGATAGTCCTTGCCAGGGGCAGATTGAAGGAGGAAATGGATATGGGGTTTCTTTTGGGGATGATGAAATGTTCTGGAATTAAATAGTGTTGATGGCTGTACAACTTTGGAACTATTCTAAAAACTATTTTAAAAGGGTGAATTTTATGCTATGTGAATTATAAATCTCAATTTAGGAGAAAGAACTGAAGGGGAAATAAAGGATTTATATGACTGTATTTGTTCACAAAACATGAGACATGAGCATGTATCATAAGTGGAAAATATGCATTTCATTACTTCCTACTTAAAAAATGCAAAGGACAAGGCCCCAGTGCAGCTAGTTAGTTCTACTGGTTAGAATGCCATGCTAACAAAGTTAAGCATATTGCTGTGTTCCCTAACTAGACCAGGCAATTTAGCTTTTTGTTTTCAGTCACAGATTACACTTCCAATGCTGATTAGCCATCTTGTAAATTCATGCAATTGTTATGGGGAATCCAAGTGAGAGAATAGGGATACTCAGTGCAAATCCATCACTACTGCTGGGAAAACAACTCATGCTCTGCTGAGAGCAGATCAATGGAATCATCTTTCACACGGATAATACAAAATCAATATTTTAGTTATGCTATAATGAAGACTCATTCATAAGTTCCTCAAAACACTGAGAGAAAGCTCTAGGTACCTATGAGGGGGAAAATCACTCAAAACATGTATCTGTGAATAGGTGTGCCTATGTATTAATAGCTATAAGGGGACAGTAATTGAAGGATTAACAGAGATCTTAATATATTATTTGTGCAATGAAAAAAGTATAGTGAACAACACTTGATTCCAAATTACTGATAAGCAGCAACTTCTAAATGTAATATGAAATAATCGTTTGGGAGAAAAGCAAAGTAATTAGTTTTTATTTAGTAAAATTTCTGAACACAGTTACTATACAATGGAAAATGTCTCTCAGGGCTTGTCTAACAGGGCTAGGAGTGAGATTTTAAGATGCTACCTACTCATCTATCTTTAGTAGATAAACAGCAATTCTGTTGTCCTCCCAGGTTGACTGGGCTGCTTCAGGGGGTACATAATATTTTATTCTCCTATGTATCTAGATCCCTTAATAAACTGCTTAGCTCATAGGAAGCATTCAATAATAGGTTGAGAATTAATGAAATATATTTCATATGAAACTCAAGAAAAATTATCTCAAGGTCTTTTCTACAGCATCTGCAAAGATCTTTAAAATAGATCTGTTTTCAACTCAGCGTCAGAGCTTGCTTTCTCCTCCTCACACTGCTTAGTGGTCACCTAATCTTTCACTCTATCTGGATAGGTACTTACTTTACATAAAAGCTGTTACTATTTTGTCTACTTTCAAAACTTTATAGAAATATTGCAGATAAATAGATGATTTTCTGAGGTTTAGTGATGCAAGATTCGGAACACTTTTGTCATGTATGAATTATGTCTTTTATCCAAGTTCAGCAAAGTATATAAGGACAGACACAACACACAGGAATTGATTTTGGCCCTGCTGAGGACTCCATTTCTCCTCAGGTACCAAATCCAGAACTCAGTTTTGTTTTGGTCCATTTTGCTAATCAATCTTCTGTCATTTCTGATTAGCATGAGTCCCTTCAGAAACTTGATTTAAACTGAGCAGCCACCTGGCTCCCCTTTCCTAGTTCTGTTGACAAACCTTATCATCTTTTCAATTTCCATGGAGCCCTGAACATTGTCTAAGTACTCAAGAACTAGACTGTCTTTCTCTGATCTAATGATACTAATGTGATCCTCATGTTACAGGGTAGTAAAAGCATTGAAGCTGTTCCCACCCCTTGACCTACTTTCAGGCCATTTCTACCTTAAGGTATCTTCTGTAGCTCAGAGCCACAGCCAGCACACATTTCTAGAAGAAATCATGAAAAACAGCGAAGGATGCACATAGATACATTATGGTTCTTCCAGTCAACCACACCATACTGTACATACATCAGCTACTCTAGGGATACCAAAATAGTATCATTGCTAAATTCTGACTTGAGATTTAACTCATGTTGCAATGAATTCTGATAAGACAGATTCTTTGAAGACAAAGACTATAAAATGTTTCTAAAATTTGATATTAATAGCAAAAGGAACCTAAATTATTGATCGATTTTCATACTATTTTGATCCTGACACTAAAAGGAAATCAACCATGTTTGTTGTTGGTTTGGGGTTATTTTTAATAACTTTTCTTTGGCTAATTTTGTGTCCAGCTTTCAAAGCCTTTGGTGGGCTAGCTCTGCTCAACATACCTTACTCCTCACTATCTTCCACAGTAACCCCATGCTAGGGCCAAGTTAGTGTTTGCACTATCCCATAAGCATGCCAAGCATATCCCTGTGCCTGGGCCTCTGATCCTGTGGCTACCATTCTCTGGAACAGTCTTCCTTCCTCCTGTCTTTCTTTCAATCTAAGTCTCAACTCATCCATGAATTATCCTGACTCTTCCTTCTGTCTTTGGCCTTTCACTCTTCCAACTTCCTATAGCAATTATAAGCTATCCTTTTACATTTAACACTTAACTGTAAACTACCTTAGTGTTAACTCCTTATTTAGACTGTAAGCTCCTAGACGACAGAGCTCAAGTAAAAACTCTATTGTGTACCTAGCACAGTGTTGAATATACAATTAAAATTCAATACCACTGCATAAGTCATTCAAATGGTTTTAGTGCTGGAAGGGACCTTGGAGATCACTTAGTCCTATCCTTCATTTTGTGTTTGAGCAATCAGCATCCCACAATTTACTCATTGATCTATTTATAAATAAATTATCATTACTCATTAATTTGCATTTACTGTAGCAACCAAATTGTAGTTTCCACCAGGATTTAGTAAGTACAGGTTGCAAAGAACAGCAGGTCAGGCAAACACTTAAGTGACATTCTGTTATGTGAAACACAGGAAACAAACCTACCTGCAGCTCCAACTGAGCAGGCAGCATTAGAGGAGAGAAAAATAGTTACATTACCAATTGGATTGGAAGACTTCCTTTCAGTTGGTCATTACCAATCTGGATAGAAAAGATGAAAAAATACATAGCCCTACTTTTTAGAATGTGTGAAAGGAAAAAACAAAATAGCTCAACTAAGACTGACCTCCAAAAGCCACATACACGCAGCTTTAGCTTTGACATAAGGAACCTTGTGCTGAAACCAGTAACCCAACTCGTTCAAGAATACAAATACAATTATAGCCAGAATACGCTTGTACACCCACAACTTTGCTATACATGTGGGCTTTAGTTTTTTCCTCCAAATCCGGAAACATTTCTCTGAACTTAGTAAGAAATCAGAGTGGTCAAAGCAGAAAAGACAGTAATTGGGTAAGAGAAGGAAATACAGACTGGGAAATAAAGTAGAATGATAGACGGGAAGATATTAGTTCATAGCTTTTTTCCTTTCTGGCCTATATGTAGGTTTACATATCCTTTTGAAATAATATACATTGAGCCAAAAGTTTTATTTGTTTCAATTATAAGGCCCTCATAAAGGCTGCTTAGCCTCAGAGTTCTTAGAGTCCTTCAAAGCTATCATACAGCTATACATGTTTAAATGTATTTTTACATGAAGGCATGGACTATACTATTTTTCAAGGTCCCTTCTAGCCTATAGGCAAATAAGACATCCAAAAGAAACATAAGCTGAAATGATCATGCATCTAGAGATCATAACATCTGAGAAGTTATACAAAAAGTCTCTTTCATCTACATATAAAGTACCCATAAAAGTCTTTATGTGCTCAGCTGCCACAAACACGGGTTTAAGTCATTATTTTTTGTCAGCGCAAACACTTATCCCACAAATTCCACACACCAACCCAGACTCAAACGCTGTCTGTGAAATAGTAAGAGAAAACAAATCTAAATGCGAAGTCACTGAAGCCTGCAGCCACAGGGTCTGAAGCCAAGACTCAGGCCACACGAGTGAGACATTAACGAGTCTCCAAACCTCGAGCTTTAGCTCAAGCTATCCCGAGTGTGTGGATTCCACCTGCCATACCAACTTGGACACAGGTCCCTTTGCATTGATGAGTAATGGCATTTGCCAGTCTCCCCTCAGAAACTCTACATAAGCAAATTTAGTTAACCAAAATTAACTTGAGAGCTATGATTAGGCACAGATTAGTCTGCTTAAAGTATAATTATTACGATTACATGTATTCATTTCTTCATTTCCGATCTGTGAACTTAGGGATGAAGACAGCTATCTTACTTTAATGATACTTAGTACGGGAGCTGCCAAAATCCAGGCTTCTGTGTTATTACTAAATCGACAGAATCCAGGACCGGCCACGCCAGCCTGCCACAGGACACAGGCATTTATACTTTCTCCCAAAATAAGGGGCCCAAGCACGTGACAGGCTAGACGCAAGACTTCACTGACGTGGGTGGCGAACAGGCTGGACACCACCGACCGCGACCCGGGCTGGTGCGAGGAAGACCGCGGCCCGCGCGAGAGGGGCACGCTCTCCCCACCTACCCGGATGCGCTTGGCTCTGCGCATGTCGTCCGCCGTCAGCGTGCTCGGGGCGGGCCCCACGCTCTCTTCGTGCTGCGGCTGCAGGTGCAGGGTGTGAGTTTCTGGTTCATGCTCCAGGGAAGACTGGGTGTCCTGTGGCAGCGGAGGGATTGGGACAGTGGTCTGTTCTGGTTGATCCAACCCGTTCAGAGTGCCTGGTTCAGCCTCATCAAACTGCTCCTTCGTGGGAAAATGTAGCAAGTCCTGCAATTTGCAATAACCTGGGATTATTTCCCTACCTAGACAGAGATCAGTGCTGGAAGGAGACTGTCAACTCAGATTTAGAATTGCTGCTTAGTTCTGAATGACTAGATTCATAATGCTCAGAAAAAATATTCTCCCTCTGGGAAAGTTAATTTAGGTAACTATGCACAGAATGCAAAACCTATGAGATATTCCAGACCACATAACTAGGAAAAGAGTGATATGACTTTTCTGGAACATCAATAACTTTAATTGTTTAAACAAATTAAACAATGTCCATCCTGAGTACCTGCGGTCAATTTCAAATCTTCAGGGCAGCGAGTTGGGGTTTTGTTGGAAGTAACGCTTGAAAATACATTTTTTTTTTTTTTTGCTGTCCTCCAATCACACTTTATCAGGCAGCAAAGCTCTGATAGGAAAGGACTATAAACATGTGGCAGGCCTTTGTTTTGAAGTCTAGGAAGGGACCCGGTGAGTCCCCTATGGCCTCTAAGGGGGCTCTGTCCCATCCCCAGTACCTGTGTCCCATCGTCGCTCTTTTCCCCATTTTCACTGGTTATTTCCAGGCGGATAAATTTCGGAGGCCGCCCTGGCCGGCGACCTGGGCCGAAACGCCTCTTGCCGCGTCCTCGTCCTCTGCCTCTGGTTCTGGGGACAAGAGACAGGGTTACGAACCACCACAGTTACATAACACCCACAGCAAACAGTGCCCTGAAGAATCCTGACTGTCCCCAGACTGTGATCTCCTCTCACTTTGTTACTTCCCTGAGCCTCTTCTCTAATGGAAACGATTGTTCTGCTAATATACACCTTCTGAACATCTACTCTTTGCCTTATCCATAGCTCAGAAATGTCTCAAGTTATTCTGAACAAATAAAAATTCAAAGCACTAACAACATTTTGCTCTGAAATGATGTGAGAAATGCAGACAGGACAGAACATGCTACCTCTTGGAGTGTGTTCCCAGGAGATGTCATCTGAGACAAGATTCCACGCTTTCTCTCTTCCTCTGGCCTCACCTCATATTCCTTCCAAGAAATGTGGCTAAATTCAAAGAACTTTCTTGTTTTACTATAAGCTTCCAAAAGGTGAGAATAAATTTCTAATTTAGCTGTTCTATAACATACCTAGTAAACACCAATTCAATCTTATCCCCTTTAATGGACTTCTAACATACAAAAATTCCTTAATAAAAGAGACCCAGAAAGTATGTCATGAAAACTTCTTTTAGAAGACGTGCGTGGGGGGAGTAGTGTATGATATTAATCAGATCATGCTTTATTCTTCCACTCATCTATTTAACAATTTAACAAATATTATATATGTTTGCCAGGAACTTTTAAAAGATTTTCTCTGATGACAAATTCTAAACCTAGGCAAATGTGGAGAATGGTGTGAAGAGCCCAATGTACCCACAACCCAATTTCAACATCAGCCAATCTTTTTTTTTTTTTTTTTTTTTTTTTGAGACAGAGTCTCACTTTATTGCCCAGGCTAGAGTGAGTGCCATGGCGTCAGCCTAGCTCACAGCAACCTCAAACTCCTGGGCTCAAGCAATCCTGCTGCCTCAGCCTCCCAAGTAGCTGGGACTACAGGCATGTGCCACCATGCCCGGCTAATTTTCTCTATATATAATAGTTGGCCAATTAATTTCTTTCTATTTATAGTAGAGATGGGGTCTCGCTCTTGCTCAGGCTGGTCTCGAACTCCTGAGCTCAAACGATCCGCCCACCTCGGCCTCCCAGAGAGCTAGGAACATCAGCCAATCTTATTCCATTGATATCCCCACCACTTCCCCACACACACACCCATTAGATGATACTGAAGAAAATCCCAGACATCATTTCATCTGTAAATATTTCAGTATGTATTTCTAAATCATAAGGACTCTCTATATATGACCGTAATAGCATTTTACACCTAAAAACCCCTGATAGTCGCTGAGTATTACAGCTTGTCAAAGTTCAAATTTTCCTAATTGTCTCAAATTTCTTTTAACAGCTGGCTATCTGACATCTTATCTACTATGCATCATGCACAGTGCTAGGCTCTGAAGACATCAACTTATATGAGACATATTTTACCCTTAGAGGTTCAGTAGAGACAGCAGGTGATAAAACCACAATGTAATATAAAAAGTGCTAAAATAGAGCCATGAACAGAGTTTTAGCAATACCCAGGAGTGACTTAAATCTCACTGAGCCCGCCCCACCCCACCGCAAGACATTTACTCCTGTGGTCATATCCCTGATCCTATCACCTGCATAATCCCCCATCACCCTGATTCCATGCACAGCCCCCTCTGACACCTATCTTGGCCCCCCAGCTCGCTTCCTCTTATACTCAGATCAACAACCCTTCAACATCACTAGAATCTCCAATCCAATCCTTCTGTCACTTATGTGCAGTCCTACATTCCCTTGATGCTTTCTCTCTTCTTGTATGACATAAACTCCAAGGTCATCCACTGTGATCACTCCCTTGTATACACTCTCAATTCCCATCCCCACTGCTGCTCCGTTATTCTTGCTGTGTGCTGTATGTGCTTGGCAAAACCATGACCCTGTGTAGTCCAAATCCCAGCACATTCTGCACCAGTACTCCTGCAACTGAATGAAGTTGGAGGACAACACCCAGCCACGCTAGTGGTCTCACTCTCTTTCCGTGACCAGGAACCTCAAGTGGGCACTAATGTTGCAGGCAAGTATGGTACTTCCCTAGAACATTCACTTTCCCTCCTTCCCAAACCCTATAAAAGTTGGCAATCCTGTATCTGTCCCATTGGTACTACTCTATTCCAAACAACCCTCATTCCTCACCTGACCTGTTGCAATAACTTTTAACTGGACTCCTTGTCTTCAGTCTTACTTCTAAGCTAACCTGGTGCCATTTTTATTCAGAGTGATCTTTTAGAAAAAAATTCCAAATTTCTTACCACTACCCATAAGGTCCTACCTGATCTGGCCCCTGCCTATCTCCATCCTTTATGATTCTCCCCTCATCTATCTTTTTTATACAGTGGAATTAAATGTATGATTTAGTTTGATAAAGGAATCATACTGCTGAAAAAAGTTTGAAAATCAGAGATGAAGATTTTTTTTTTTTTTTGAGACAGAGTCTCACTTTATTGCCCAGGCTAGAGTGAGTGCCATGGCGTCAGCCTAGCTCACAGCAACCTCAAACTCCTGGGCTCAAGCAATCCTGCTGCCTCAGCCTCCCAAGTAGCTGGGACTACAGGCATGTGCCACCATGCCCGGCTAATTTTTTTTTTCTATATATATTAGTTGGCCAATTAATTTCTTTCTATTTATAGTAGAAATGGGGTCTCGCTCTTGCTCAGGCTGGTCTCGAACTCCTGAGCTCAAACGATCCGCCCACCTCGGCCTCCCAGAGAGCTAGGATTACAGGCGTGAGCCACCGCGCCCGGCCAGAGATGAAGATTATTTTAAAGACACATACTATCTCAGAAAGTCCTATTTCAGAATCTCTAGTTAAAGGAGATTTAACTAAGATGAAAGGATCTCCCATTGCTTGGTATTGGTTATGCTGGAAAAGGGATAGATGGTGAGTGAAAAGCAGGAGTGAAAAGAAGTGACAGGTAAGACATTTTCCTCAGCAGCCCACCCGGTTACCTGTTTACACACACACGCACACAAACACACACAGAAACACTTGTTAGTTTACGGGCAATTAATACAGAAATGATTCTGAACCTTTATAAACTACATCTGTGAGCCCTTCTCCTCATCTATACCTGCTAAACACGTCCAGTTTCTCATCATGAGAATTAAGATGCTGTTGCAACTGCTCCGAGCTTATAAATCGTCGGTTACATTCATAGCAGGGCCAATTCTTCTCTTGCTCTCGAAGAACTAGTCACAGGAGAGAAATCATAAAGGCTGATGATCAATAGACACCAATAAAACTCAAATGCCTACTATTCCCACCACTCTCATCTCACTGGAACCTAAGAGTTCACAATTAGACAGTATCTGCTATTTGCATTACTGCTTTGTCATAAAAATCAAAGGTTAAAATTTGGCAGAGAGTTGGTTTTTAGGATTTTATCTTCTGACACATTTATGCAAAACATCAAAGGAATAAATGCCCTCATACCACTCTCTCCCACCCCTAAATACACACACACCCCCCTCACCACACTGGAAAGACAGAAAATACTACAAAGGAAATCTATATTTAGATAACCTAGTGAGTCAGACCCAAGTTTCATAATCTGAGGGTATATTTTACCACAAATGACTTAAAAGTCAATGTTCAGTATGATCACTTTAGCAAAATGTTCAGAAGTATCTAATAAATCTGAATATCTGATTCAGATCCAGATTCATATCCATCATGATCCAGCAATTCCACTCCCAGACGTACACCCAACAGACATGTGCAGACATGTTCACTAAAACACATGTGTAAGAATGGGCATAGTGGCACTCTTCAAAATAGCCAAAAACTGGAAACAATCTTGTATGGCTTTTTGCCCCTGGATGTCAAGAGGTTATATCTAAATCACTGGAATTTTCCAAGTAATATGGGTATCTTTTTATTCATGGTGGGCCCTTCACCATACTCAAGTTTATTCTAACGAGATGACTCAGGGTAAGGCGGGCTTTGCCAGAAAGCCCAACCATGTGATTAAAAGGCCGGGACTCTGAGCCAGGCCACCTCAGCCTGACCTCCCAGGAGGGCAGGGGAAGAGGATCAGGAGCTGGTGGTTGAATTCAATCCCCTGGCCAATGATTCAATCAGTCACGCCTATATAATGATGCCTCAAAAAAATTCTAGACACCAAGCTCAGGTGAGTTTCTATGGTTGGTAATCATATATCATTGTACCAAGATGGTGACAAGTCCTGAGGACACGGAAGCTTCTTGGGACCATCCCAGACCTCACCACATGCATCTCTTCATTGGGCTGCTCCTGATGTTATCCTTTATAAAAAACTATAATTGGTAAGTATAGCACTTTGCTGAGTTTTGTAAGTCATTCTAGTGAATAATCAAACCTGAGGGACTACTGGGAACCCCCTAAACTGGAGCTAGCTGGTCAGAAGCGTATGTGGCTTGGAAAGCACAGGGTTTGCATCTGGTGTCTGAAGGGAGTGAAGTCTGCAGAAGACTGTGCCCCTCACCTGTGAAATTTGACCTAACTCTGGGGAGTTAGTGTCAGAACTGCACTGCATAACAAAATGTACAGTAAAATGGAGAAATGACTTATTATACATTAATACAATACAATATCAATAATGAGAATGAGCAAATCACAATTATATACAAAAATGTGAATGAATCTCACAAATATCATGTTGAGCAAAAGATGCCCAGACACAAAAAAATGTACATATCATATAATTCTGTTTATGCACATTTCTATTACAAGTACGTCTTATGTGTGGTATTGGAAGTCTGAAGAGTAATGACACTGGGAGTAAGAATTAGAAGACAAAAGGAAACTTCTGGGGTACTGGTTATGTTCTGTCTTGATCTGGGTACAAGTTACAAAGGTGTGCTTACTTTGTGAAGATCCATCAAGCTCTTTACTTATGATTTCTGTACATTTATATATGCAGATTATACTGCAGTAACATTTACATTAAAAACAAAGTCAATGCCTGCCTTGCTCTGTCCTCAGAGATGATTAAATCTAGATAGGAATCATCCTCTGGTCTAGGTTCTAATTTGGTATTTGGAGGTTTTCATTATATTAAATACTATTTTCTAGCACCCATGAAAGAAATGTTAATGTGTCATTGTAATTTGATCCTAGAATTAGATGAAGATGTATAGCTCTAAAAAACTTACTGGAATATCTTCTGAAATATATTGAGATAGAAAATTTAGAGGTTGCATCAAGATGTAATATATACAACTTAGAATTCATACAGAAAATGTAACATATAAAAGTCCAACCACCTTTCCTTTCTTCCTCAGAAATGTCATGAATTTTCTGGTTCACAAACTCAGCATAGGATGCAGCATACCACACCTGCAAAAACCAAGTATATCATCAAGAACGAAGGGACATTACCAGATGTTCTTTGCATGCTTAAATTATTTCTCCTGCTTACATGAAACAATTCAGGCTTTTCCACAGCCCATTAAAAAAAAAAAAATCATCCTGTGAATCTCTTCCCCCTGCTATACCCTCCCAGCAGATCATCAGTCAGGAAGTTCATTTGCCAAGACACACTGCATGTTTTCTTTTTACTCTTTAGAAAACTGTTTTTGCTATTATAATAACTTCACAATTATATCCTGAAGTCTCTTCATCTACATAAAAAGCCTCATCTGATTTTTAATCTGCATTTAAACACAGGTTTTTACACAGTTGTAATCATTAGTGGCTGCCACCAAACAGCTCTTACTGGGATCACCAATGACTATTTCAAATGCTACCACACTCTCCTAAGTCTTTTCCTCCCTCCCACCCCATGGGCTGTTTCTGCTCACTCTCCTTGTCTAGCTCTTTTCCTCTCCCTAACTTCTAAATATTAATGTTCCTCAAAAGCCTAGTGTAAGTCCAAGGACCTCTTATTTTACCCTCAGGTGATCACATCAGTTTCCAACCAATTCTATGCTAATTATTCCCAAATTAAGATCTCCATTCCAGACCCTCCTTCTCTGTTCCCTTTAAGTGATTTCAACTGGATACTTTGGATGTCTCACAAACAGCTCAAACTTAACATGTCCAGAATGGAATTCTCCATTCCTTTCAACTCAAACCCCTACCCCTGTCTATCTTCCCCATCTCAGTAAATACCTTCCACCTAAAAGGTGGTTTTCCTTCTACAATCCTTTAGCAAGGACTGCTGAACTTCCTCGGATGTTCTCCAATTCTGCTCCTGCCACCCAGATGCATGCTAGCACCATCATTTGCCTAGACTACCACCCAGTCTTCTAACCAGCCTCTCCCACCCGCTTTTACTGCAATCTACACAGGAGCCAGAGTGCTCTCCTTAAATCCCAATTGCCCTGATTTGATCATTACACATCGCATATAGGTGTCAAAATATCACATGTACCCCAAAAATGTGTACAACATATATCGATAAAAATACACACAATCAGATCTCATCGTGCAGGCAATGGCTTCTCATTTCATGATAAACCTGAAATGCTCCGAGATGGTCTCCAAAGGGCTCCATGCCTCCCTGGCCTCAGTCCTTGCCATGCTCCCTTACCCACCATTCAGCCAAGGGTCCTCTTCCAGCTGCTCAAACATGCCAGTGCTTTCCCATCCCATGCCTTCGTGCTTGCTGTTTCACCCCCAGGAACACTGGGCTCCTCCGCTCACCGCCGTCCCAGCTCTCTGCAGCGCTGGTCCTTCTTGTTCCACAGTGCTCGGCCAGCAAAGCCTCCCCTGACCATCACATCTAAACCCTAAACGGGTCCCTTTCCTATCACCTGCTCTTTCTGTGCCCTCTGTTTCCTTCATGGCACTTACCCCTCTGTGATATTATTTGCTTGTTTACATCTTTCTGTCCATTTCCCCTCTAGATTACAAGTTCCCTGAACATAGAGAGCCAGTCTGTCTTTTCCTAGTGTCTGAAACATAACAGGAGTTCAATATCAATCACTAAATGAACTGATCATATATAATTTTATGGAACATTATTTTAAATATGTGGAAATATTTATAGACACTTCACTTTTTAACTGTGGAATAATATTCAACAGAGTCAGTATTCGATAATATACTTAACTATGTCCATGTCTGGATTTTTTAAAAGGTGGTTTATTATTTTGCTGTTACAAATTCTACTCTAATCAATCAATTCCAGGATTTTGCGGGGGGGGGGGAGGGGTATTTTTAACATTTCAGAAATCAGAATGTGCCTCACACTCTATAGCAGCCTACAGTCACTGCCATGATGTAGCTCTCATTGCTCCTGCACAAACCTGACCAAGTTCTTTGTACCAGTCTCACCTCATTCAGTTATGAGCCCCCCGGGACTCCGTGAATTGATAATACTTGCCAAGTAATGCAGATGGAAGCCAAAAAAAATTGCCATTTATCTCAGAATAAACAAAGGGAATTTCAAAGCAAAGCAAGGCTGGTGTGTGGCCTGCAGGGCCTCTCATTAAGGCGAATTGTCAGAAACTTCCCACTTACTTGATCAAAAACCACTTAACTAGCAAGGATACAAGTCAACTGAGGAAAAGACACAGATGAATTCAGTGAAAAGGGAAAGTACAGCATCAGAACTTGCAGAAAGGCCATCAGTGGCTTGGGGAAACACTCGAGAGGCAACAGTGGAGCACTTATTTTAAAACTATGGCAGCAGCAGCAACACTCCTGAAGGCACAGAAGATGACAGCATACAGAAAGGCACAAACATCCATGAGGAGGTAAAACAGTGACTGGGGGAAAAGAAGAAAAAAAAAGACTGCACACAAAGCAGTTTATACCTCAACCAATTTATCTTGCCTAAGTGTGCCCTTTTTATGTATGGGCAAGTATGACATAATTTTTAAATTATGTCCAAATAAGTCTAAAATAGCTCCTTCAATAAATATAGAGTAACAATTTTGTTGATTTTTTTAAAAAAAATACTATAATTTAACTGGTAGCATCTCTTTTCTTAAGGGTACAGAAAATAATGGTTGCATCTTAAAGTCATCACTGTCTTAGAGTCAGTGAAATTCAGTATTACCAAATTCTAATGTATCTAGTTCTATCTTTGTTTATAACTATTTCCTCAGACTAACTTTCAAAGATTTGGTTTACTCGGCCAAGAACATTTTTACTATATACTTCCAGAAATATTTTACAAATAATGCAATTCTGTAATTATTATCTCTATTTTTTAAAACCCTCACATTCATTTTACTGTATCCATTTTTGTTAATTTAACAAAAATAGAAACTCATAGTTATTGAGAGATTTTTAAATTATTAATGTTGAGAAAAATCTTTTCTTTTTTTTTTTACTATCTGTTTCCTCCTCCAGATAAAGTCTATTCCTGCCATTTGTTCATTTCTGCATCTGGGTATACTGAGGTTGGAGGTATGCAACTCTGTTTTCATACTTAAATCTTTTAACATGTATTACAAATATTTCCCTCATTCTGTTGTTTCAGTTGTTCATTATGCTAAACTATTATATTCTTATTTGTTTCTGTACGGCTTTACCTCTACAGTTCTCTCTATTGGTTTAAAAGAGAAAATAATCTCCCCTCCACAGTTAAGAAGTATTCACTTCAGCTTTTTTCTTATTAAGAATTTACTGGGGGCCGGGCATGGTGGCTCACGCCTGTAATCCTAGCACTCTGGGAGGCTGAGGCAGGAGGATCGCTCAAGGTCAGGAGTTTGAGACCCACCTGAGCAAGAGTGAGACCCCCCGTCTCTATTAAAAATAGAAAGAAATTAATTGGTCAACTAAAAATATATAGAGAAAAAATGAGCTGGGCATGGTGGGGCATGCCTGTAGTCCCAGCTATTCAGGAGGCTGAGGCAGAAGGATTGCTTGAGCCCAGGAGTTTGAGGTTGCTGTGAGCTAAGCTGACATGATGGCACTCTAGCCCGGGCAACAAAGTGAGGCTTTGTCTCAAAAAAAAAAAAAGGAATTTATTGGGACAAATGTTGTGAGATAGAAATCTCCTTTCACATGTTTCCTTCTGGGCTTATGAGTTATCTAGCTGACTGACAGTTTCACATACAGAGGTTTTGTGTAGCTTTTTAACAAAATTCAAGATTTTGTTTTCCCCCTAAAGAGGTATCAATTTCTAACTTTTTCCACATTGAGGCACCATGCAAGTCAGTATTCACCTACTACTGATATAATCATTTCTCACCTATTTTTCATGTATGCCAGGAAGCTAAAGAGTATTTTGACCCCCCTTATGGCCATGTTCCTAATATGGAACATATTTTTTTAAACTAATTTTTTTTAATTCCTTTTTTAAAAAAAGGAATTTTCACTTAAAATCATAGCAGAAATTTTATTATGTCATCAAGAATACTTAGACAAATTCCAGCGTGATCCCCAAAATATATATTTCTAAAATCAGAAGTTATTACATAGGATTCTTTGAATAAAATAAAGTATTCAGATAAAGAAAAAATCTAGCCCATACATCCAAATTCCATTTTAAAAAACCTTCTGTTTCTCAACTAACTCTTCTTTAGAGTATATAAATGACATTAAGTGATAAGAACTTTTTTTTTCTTTTTTTTTTTTTTTTGAGACAGAGTCTCACTTTATTGCCCAGGCTAGAGTGAGTGCCGTGGCGTCAGCCTAGCTCACAGCAACCTCAAACTCCTGGGCTCAAGCAATCCTGCTGCCTCAGCCTCCCAAGTAGCTGGGACTACAGGCATGTGCCACCATGCCCGGCTTTTTTTTTTTCTATATATATTAGTTGGCCAATTAATTTCTTTCTATTTATAGTAGAGATGGGGTCTCGCTCTTGCTCAGGCTGGTCTTGAACTCCTGAGCTCAAACGATCCG
>VSMD01141103.1:0-88253 GCA_008750895.1 Mirza zaza
CAAAGCATTCTGTCCCATCCACGAAAACAAACATTTGACAAACAAAAATACCAGTGGTCTCTCGCCTTTCCTACCTAGCACTCATTGGAAGGACAACCTGGTCAGTCCATTTGTCTCACTTCAGATCACAAGATAGGGGATTCTAATTATGTTGGATTCAACCAAATAATGGAAAAATCCCCATCAGTGCCTGTGGATTTGGATTTAACAGCACCCTGCCTTTACCGCACAGCTTTTCTCACTTGCTTTGAATTAGGATGCTTAGGTCAAGGAGAGCCTCTGCGAGTCGGAAATAGCCACTGTCATATTTGAGAAGACTCAGGCCGACAAATCAAGTTTTTAATTGCAGGAAATAATCACAAACTACTAGATATGCAATTAAAGGCATTCTTCTTTGGGAGAAGCTTGTTTGTCTTTTATATTTTCCCCCCAAGCTCATTATAAGAAATAGTATGTTCTTTCATACTTATGAACTCTGTAACTGTCTGCTGTGAATATGAAATGAATTTTGTTGAAATCAAAGAAATTAGTTAATAGGATTTTTTTTAGCCCATTGGTAGAATGGTTTCTTTTCTTTTCATTTTTTTTTTTTTTTTTTTTTTTTTGAGACAGAGTCTCACTCTGTTACCCAGGCTGGAGTGAGTACCATGGCGTCAGCCTAGCTCACAGCAACCTCAAACTCTTTGGCTCAAGCGATCCTCCTGCCTCAGCCTCCTGAGTAGCTGGGACTACAGGCATGCGCCACCATGGCCGGCTAATTTTTTGTATATATTTTTAGTTGGCCAATTAATTTCTTTCTATTTTTAGTAGAGACGGGGTGTCGCTCTTGCTCAGGCTGGTCTCGAACTCCTGACCTCAAGCGATGCTCCTGCCTCGGCCTCCCAGAGTGCTAGGATTACAGATGTGAGCCACTGTGACTGGCCTGTGGTTTAATGTTTTTAAAGAATATTTGCTTTACTCGTGATTTTACTGAACTAGACATCTGACCTCTGATTATCTGTCAAGTTCCATACCTCTTTCTGTGACCCTTGAATTGCCTTAAATTGATGAAATAAAACCATAATTTGATTCTCCAAACTGTTTAGAAATCAAATGTATAAAATATATCTCACTTAATAACGTGAGGGTCTTTTTGTTTTTCTTTTTAAAATTTCACCCTGGCCCTTAGTAGCTGCCAGAGAAACACACGGGCTGGGAAGGGCATCTTAGGTCACCCCTAAAAGACCGTAGAAGAACTGAGTTGGCAGAATATAATCTTGCCAGTTGAAACTTTGCCAGCCTTTGAAATTTATTTTAATCTGAAAAGTACTTCAGGATTTTTTAGTGACATAGTAGACGTGCTACTTAGCAGCCTACTCCCTAATGTTCTTCTAATTACTCATTTGCCAAGATGACTTGTTTATTTGAAAGATAGTCTGATGGAGATTGGGCTACATATATTATGATTGCTTTTCTTCTTGTGTGTTATTTTAATTGGAAAATGGCAGAATACATCACCAAGTATTGTCCTATTTTACAGATTAATAAACTGAGATATGTGATTTGGGTGGGCGTAAGCTTCCAGGGCTAGATATCCATTTAGCTTTTCTTCTGCTATTTAGTGCAGTCTGTACAAGGCAGCTACACTGTAGAGCATTCTATGGGTCTTACTGCCGTTTGCCATTCCTCCAACATATACGTATTGGGCAGCACCCACATGCCAGGCGATAGAACTGCAAGTGTGGGTAGTGCTCAGTGCTTGCCTCAAACCTAGTGGCACAGATGGCTCAGGATTGCTATGTGGGATATAAGTGCTGGCTCAAGGGACAGAGCATGCAGTGGGACCCGAGGCACAGGGCACAGAATACAGTAGAGATCACATGAGCAATCCAGAGCTTGATACCCCCAAGAGATACTATCTTATAATATCTTTTATCTTAGAAACCTTTGACCAACCATTCCCCTTCTATTTCTTCCACTGCTCTCTGGAGTGTGGGGCCATTTCTAAGACAGTCTGTGGAGACAGTAGCATTTAGGTTGTGTCCTGTCTAGTCATGGGCTTTTATCAGAAGTAACCAAACTGAACCGTGTCTATGTACTACTCCAGGGCTAAAAAACCCATTTCATTTTGCTATTCTACCCCCATTTGGAAAAATACTACGTTTCCCTTGCAGATTTTTCAAATCAAGAGCTATTATTCAAATAGAGAAAATCTCTCAAATCTAAGACTTTAAAGAATTTATGCTCATTCTATATATATTAAATTCTCCCAAATGCATACATTGGGTTATGGGTAAAACATAATAAATAGGCCTCACCCTTGTAGATGCTTAGAGAAACTAGACCCTGAAATAAAATGAAATAACATTGGAGAATTTTTGTTTGGTGTTTTAAAAATTCAATAATATTTGAAATACTTTGTCCAGGTCTTTAACAGACATGCTTAGATGAATTTTCTGGCTTAACTGGGAAAATCTCATTAGAGAATTAAAGGAGATGTGATTGAGAAATAAAATACAGTCAAAACAATGCAAAATTATTCTGGATTATTATGAAAAACAAGGGACTCCAAAGGATTGGGTTGATGTAGTTTGGAGCTAGGGGTAAGTCGTCATGAAGTTTACTTACGGAAGTTTCTTTAACCAATGGACAACTCTAGAAGGTGGGTCCATGAACGGAAATGGACCAGTTTGGAGCAATAACTGAGAATCAGTATCACCCCCTGTATTTACCTAGTTACAGACTCATCCAAATCCCACTCCTCTGCCCCGGCAACTCAGGCTGGCCACACAAACATTCCTGGAGATCCTTGTGGTTCTGGCTCTACAAGAAGTCCATCTGCTTCACTCCACAGAAGTAAGAGGGGTTTATTCTGCATAACCACGAACAGTTAGTTATACAGGTTAGGCAAAAAAGTGGGTAGGCAGTGGGCATTCTTACATTCCATCTAGAGTGACACATTTCCTGTTACCTTCTTAAATTCCTGGGAGAATTCACCCTGGACTATTTATGATGCACTTCGTATCTGCTACAGAATTACTTGCATAGCTGATGTGCCAACTCCAAAAATGGGGAACCCCATTGCACTGCTGCTCTCTTGATAAGGAAAGACGACCAGGTCATGGTTGAGGTGGACTGTTTCAGGAGATCCAAGAGAGTTGAGGCAAACACTTAGGATATTGCAGCCTAAGTGGGAGACACTGTGAAGTGTAGCCATTTCTTGAAGTTCTTCAAGGTGAGTAGAGAAGGGACACAGGGCATATTCTTGGGTTAGAGAAAAAAAGAAAGAAGGAAAAAAAATGGTCTAAAATATTCTTATCTAAGTATGTCTGGAAATACACAGACATCTAGTACTTTGGTTGATGCATCCTGTTAACCAGAAGCCTGACCCCTACTTGCCCCAGGCTGCACTTCAAAATGCACTCCGGTGTTTGCTCAGGAAATCATTATCAATGGCAATAACCAAATGAACTCTGTCTTGCTCTTCCTGGCCTTGAAGGCACTGCCCTGCCCCCCTTCCCTACCACTCTTCAGAGGAAAGCACCTGGCATTTAGCACCTTTCATTCTGCACCTAGGAAACAATAGATATGCTCAGGGACTTTTCCTCTAGCTTGTAAACAGGGATTTTTTTTTGTTGTTGTTGTTGGGTTTGGCAGTCATCCAGATTAAAGGGGCTCAGCTTAAAAGCTTTCATTGTTGGTCTCCACCCTGAGCATGCACCATTGGGTTCCAGGATGTCTTGAGTGTGTGCTTCAGCCTCTGACATCCCTCCTTCCCTGTTCTTTAGGTAGCCTGGCACAGGTAGACTTTATGAACGGTGTCTTAAATTAATAGCTTCTCTTTACTGGCTGTCGCACCTGCTAGAGGCAACATGAGGTTTCTCAGTGCTGAGTTGATGAAACTTACACCTGGAACACAGAAACCCTTGCAGGATCTGTTCTGCCATCCTTGTGGGTGTCCTGGCACGAAGGGCTCCCACCAATGTCTTTGGTATAGTCCCCTTCCAGGGGCCACCCTAGGGCTCTACCTTTGCCTGCTTGGTTCAGGCAGTTTTATCCCATTTCATGTACATTTCACTCTTTTCCCCTGTGAGCTTCCCTCAGTTCAATTCTTAATGGGATTGCCTACTCATAAGACATAAACTTCTTCTAACAGTCAATCATTTAAAGACTCCATATTTTTTTGTGTGTGTGGTCATGCATTCAAGGACTGAACAAGTGGCACATTCCCCATGCGTCCATCCGTCAAGGGGCGTGCGTTTGCTGCGCACGTGCTACTTCCATTAGGCAAGTTAATGGTAGTTACCTGCACTCGCTGAGAAGATAGACTAGTGAAACTGTATTTAGTAAACACAAATGTAGAAGGGGGGGGTCTGTTTTCTTAACAGAACACGCTTATGCTGCACTGTACAATTTGACTACCTGCTTCAAAGTTAGATTATTCATTAGAAGAACTTTTGCTTAATTAAGATTTAGAAAGGAACATGGAAACTGTAAGATCTCCATTTAGCCTCTTGAATACTTCAGGGGCTTCTCATGCCTCCTACTGGGACAGGAAAGGAAACAGGTCTGGCACTTTAAGATCCAAAAGGTAAGCGCAATTTGGACATTGTCCACTTTACCAGGGCATCACATCACACATACTCTGGCTGATAATCTAGAAATTGGGGGATTGAAAATGGTAACATTTTCTTTTTTTTAATAGGTTAAGAGGATTTAATAGATTAAATTCATGGGCTTTCTTACCTTAGGGGCTGTTCTGGATTAAAAGACAATTGGCAGAAATAGTCAAACCCTCTGTTTTAGTATAGGATTGTTCCTTTCAAATACAGAGAATGCAAAGATTCTAATAACGAGTGTGTTGGGAAATGTCAGATTCATGTTGTTGCTTTTTACCCTACTCCAAAGTACTTTCAACACTTGAGTTCTGGGTAAAAAAAAAAAATCATCTCTTCTTTTCTATATTTTTTCTCTTTTTTGAAAATGATAACATTTTCTACCATGGAACACCTTGCATTCTCTCACTCTGTAATCTAATACTTTGGAGGCATCCTCTCTCACTTTATCTGAAAGCCACATGCTTTTTCTCTGCAAATACATCTCTTTCTGGGGGTGACCTAAAACTGACACAGTGCCAGGAATTGGAGTAAGAGGAAATGTTGGTAGTGGCACTAACACCACCTCTTCTGAGAATGAAAAATTACTGAGTATCTTGGGTGAAGTGAGACATTATTTATTAATAGAGAACTTAAATCTTAAGTCTCTGAAAAAAAAAAGTCAGCATCTCTTAGGTATTTCCATCGTAGCCCAGGAATGAGCATTCTAAGAGCATCATCTTATAATTTTTCATTAATATATTGGTTTTACCCAAACCCTTAAAGAAATGCTTGAAACTGCTTGTCAAATTGGGAAAAAGTAGGTCATTATTCAAAGTAAAAACCCCATATAGGAAATTCAGGGATAAATAGTTCAGCATTTTTTTGTTTCTTATCAAAGATTTATGGTTGTGTCTATCTTGGCGTTCTTTCTCTCTTCTCAACTATTTCAGTAGCCCCTTCCTTTTTTTTTTTTTTTTTTTGAGACACAGTCTTACTCTGTTGCCCCGGGCTAGAGTGCCGTGACATCAGCCTAGCTCACAGCAACCTCAAACTCCTGGTCTCAAGCAATCGGTCTGCCTCAGCCTCCCAAGTAGCTGGGACTACAGGCATGTGCCACCATGCCCAGCTAATTTTTTCTGTATATTTTTAGTTGGCCAGTTAATTTCTTTCTATTTTTCGTAGAGACGGGGGTCTTGCTCTTGCTCAGGCTGGTTTCGAACTCCTGACCTTGAGTGATTTGAGTGATCCGCCCGCCTCGGCCTCCCAGAGTGCTAGGATTATAGGCGTGAGCCACCGCACCGGCCAGTAGCCCCATCCTTGGTCTGTCAGCCTCTTTTTCTTTTCCTCTGCCTCTTCAGTTTGTCCCTCCCACTGCCCTGAGGACAGTTGTCACAAAGCTAAGTTCCAAACTTCTTACCTGGGTGTCCTGGGTTCTTCTTGGCTACTCTCAGATGACTTCCCAGCCCTCTCGTCCACTGTTTTATTCATACCTCCTGCGGTCATTCCCTTCCAAGAGACTTGTCCCTCCTCCCATGAGCATGTCATACTTTTTAATGCTGTCCCTTTGTTGGCACTGACCCCTGCACCAGGCACGTTCTCCTTCCTACCCCTCCCCGTTGCTACACACCCAGTCTTACCTTCACTACGAAATCAGCCTCAATGCCACCTTCTTCCTCATTCTGTCTTCCCAGACACCCTGTGCCCTGGAGCCAGGAGTAATTCTTTGACCTTTAACAGTGCTTTATCTGTGGTGTCACTCTTATAGCACTTGTTCTTCTGGTTGATTTGAAAGGAGTATATGTCCCTTTGTAAACTGTAAGTTCTTTGAAGGCAGGGTTCATGGTGCATTATTTTATTCCCCAAAGTGCCTTATTGCCCAGAATGTCATCTGATCGCTTGGGAACTTGCTAGAAAGGTAGAATCTCAGGCCCCATCCCAGACCTGCTGAGTCAGGTGAACTGCATTTTAACCAGGACCCCCAGGTGATTCCAGTGTGTATGGATCACCCATTCTGGTACAGTACATTGTACACTGAAACCCACATGGAGCAGGGACTCCAGGGATATCTACTGAATGATGAATGAATGAATTACATTAAAAGCTGGTAGTGTTCTCGTTGGCTTAGAGGGAGATTATCCCATAATCTTGCAAATATAGAAAATGTAAGCCAGCACCTGTCATTTCCTGTCACCATATTCAACTTAAAAACATGTAGCCCTTTTTTCTTCCTTTAGAATCTTTGATTTGTTACTTTGGGTCACCTTTGGTAGTTGTCCCCCCCCCCCCTTTTTTTTTGTTAATACCCTACCAGAGTAGTATTTGGCCTTATGTGAACAAGCATAGAGAGAGATTCTGTTAATTGGGTCTAAATATAGAGTGTGCAGAAAAAAAATTGCTAGCATCTAAAAATAAGTACTTGTATGGGTGTATCATTTTATTATCTTATTAGCTATGTTCTTCAGGATCAGTTTAAGTGGAAACTGTAGGCTAGGAGGGTTCTCTGTCACTGTGTCAAGAGCTGAGTGTTCCAGTTCACACTTAACTTGCTAATAACCACAGAAGGAGATGACAGTATGAGACACTGGAATTTTCAAAATGCTAAAGAGTTTGGTATTAAAGTCTCCTTAGCTGTCTGAGACTAAAACAAGAGTGGGAAGAAACATATAAAGTAGGGAAGAATATCTACCTACAGCTCAGACCAGGGGAAAGTACCACCCACTGTGGCACATTGTGAAAATTTATGGACCCTTTTGTCACGATAATTGAAGGGGTGACATTATAGTAGGCACAGATCCGGGATGTTAGATGTCCTGTAAAAAATAGGATAGTTTCACACCACGAAGAATTACCCTATGTGAGGCTGCAACTTCAGAACATCCGGCTAGGCATTTTTGGGGTAAGAAAATATTTATACTACTAAAATCTAAACATATTACATATATAAACAAAAGGCATTTTAAATACATGCTAATGGCATTTTTCAGGAATGCAGCCACTTTTTAAATTGAGGGGATATCGTCCTATGTTTTGTTTAGACCTTGACTGACTATACAATGATGTCCCTGCTCTTACCAGTCTGCATTTGTAAGTAGTAAATTCACACCGATTCTACTTAGAGATGCAAGCATCTGGTGTCGTTGTACCTGAGCATTTGTATATTGAAATTCATTGTTTATAAATTTCTGTTTCTTTTATTTCTCCTTTATAGAATAGGACAATATATTGATTTTTAAAGTATGTATATGACTGGGTAAGTTTTTCATTAATTATATCTCAGGATATGAAAAGAGACTCTGGGTTTGATGAGGCTTGCATAGACAGCCTCATTAGTTCTTGTCTTAAGACAGAGGGTAAAAAAAAGGTAAAGGCTCAGATTTAATCAGAGTGTTAGAAATAAGAAGAGTCATATCCCACAGGAAGAGATGGGAGAGAAGCTTGCAGGGAATTCATATATTGGGCAGCTCGTCAGAATGAACAGTTTGGGCTCAGAGGTTAATGCACTTGAGTCTAAAGCTCTTTCCTGCCACTTTCTACCACGTGGCCTCTGTAACTGTCCTGCATTCCAGCTTCTGGGGGGTCCTGGTGGAGTCAGAATGGATATTAGAGATAATAGCCTTAAAACACCTGGCACAGAGGTACAAAAATGTCCCAAATTGTAAATAATGTATATAATAACCCTAATGCCATGTGGCTTTTCGAAAATGGAAAATAAAGCAGCAATCTCACTGCCTTCCATAGATGTTGACTGGGTTTTCCACAGTTCTTTGTGGCTGGATTTTGGATCCAGACTCCAAAATCCAGGTTCTTTAGATGATTTTGATGCTGCCATTCAACTGCTGGTGAAATTCCTAACTTAAACCACTCTCTTCCTCCAAAATCCCCTGGACTCTTGCCCATACGAGACTCTTCCATCCAGAGACACAAAATATCATTGAACCTCTCCAGCAATCCTGTGGCTTTCCCAGGGCAACTTAAGTGGCTTCGGCATGTGAGTTTTTTCCTTTTCAATAGTCGCTTTTGCACTTACTAAAACAGTTCAATTATTTGAAGGAAGAGGAGATAAGAAAATTATTTCCTCTGGCTCTGTCCTTCCTCCCTCCATCTTCCCAGAAGCCTCTGCAGCCCGAGCTTTTTCTCTCCAAGTTCTACCGGTTGCATTGGCATCTCGCGAGAATTAACTGGCTTCTCGCGAGAGTCAACTGGCTTCTCGCGAGAGTTAACTGGCTTGGCGTCTCCCTCCCGCTTTACTCTGTGACCAAACCATTTTCCTTCCCTTTGGACCCCCAGAACCTGTGCAAGCTGTGAGTTGGTAACAACTTTTCCTTTTAGATTCTTTACTGGCTTGTTCAATTTCAGATACGAGAAGTGTAGACTTCACCCGTGTTTCAGATCTTTTTAAGAATGGCTTCTTAAAAAGAAAAAAGAGATGCCACAGGGGACGGGCACCAACCTGTTGCTCAAACACTAACGCTCAGGCCGGGTAAATAGGGACGCCGTGCCAGCGACTCGCCTTCGCTGGGGCGTCTCCGAGACCCTCCGAGAAATGTTTGTGAGAATATGAGTTTGCATTCAAACCCCTTTAGATGTTGATAACACAGTGAATCTCCGAGGTGCCCAGGCATCACTGCTTAGTCGGTTTCCTTTTGGGAGAATTATTTCTGATTCTTTGGGGAAAGTTAAATGCTGCTCATTAGAAGAGTGGCCATGTAGCCATCGCGTCTGTTCTGACATTTTGGTCCATTTTCCATCTCAACTTTTCCCCACCTCTTGATGTGCTTGTCACAAGTGTCCCAGAGATCGCTTCGGCTCTTGTCTTTGGGAGGATCGTCTTTAATTAAGAGTGGTATAAATATCCCTCTCCTGTCCCTATTACGAAGTGTCCGCCCTCAGAATTTCATGCCTGGTTCCCTTAAGCTGTCGTGTGTGTGTTTTGGGTGTCGTCTACATTGCTAATGCTGCTTCTGAGCCCGGCAGTCTCCGACAGCAAAATCCGGTGCATCTAGGCTGGATAAACACCCCCCTCCCCGCTCTGACATTTCTCTTTGATCTTGGCACGTTAAAGTTAGACCCAGGTCATTATTTTTGTATCAATGACATTTTCATAATGCACTAAGTAATGAGGTGTTAAGGACACCAAAAAAAGCCTTAAAAATGACCAGAACATTTCTGGAAGCATTTAATATTAAGGGTGTTAGCCTTTCACATCTCTTTTTAAGTATAAATTTATTATAAAGTGTATTGAGTGACTTCAGACCCAAGGTATTCAGTGTCTGCAAAAGTGAAATTTAATTGCAGTCTCCTCCATGTCACCGAGGCGCCATGCCTGCCCAGCTCTGAGTGCCACACGCACCTTCTAACTGCCAGTCCCCAAACTGGTCTTCCCTCTGCACTGTTCCCCAAACCCAGCCATCTCCACCTGCTGACAAAGCCCCAGCCCTTGATCACTCCAGCTGAAAGTGGTTTTCCCTTTTCTGAATTCCAAGAAGGACTTTGCTTGCAAAAATAACTTAAAAAAAAAAAAAAGGCAACAGAAGTTCCACAATTAATCTTTTTCAAAAAGATATACTTTATTTTTTAGAATAGGTTAGGGTTTGTGGTGAAATTAAGTGGAAGGTACTTAGTTCCCATCACCCCCCTGCCCCTGCACACACAGCCTCCCCCACTGTGGTGTCCCCCACCAGGTGGCACATGGGTTACAACCAGTGAAGCCACGTTGACGTGTCATTATCACCCAGAGCCCATGGTTTCCATTGGGCTTCACTCTTGAGGCTGTACAATCTATGGGTTTGGACAAATGTGTACCGACCAGTACCCACCATTACACTGTCATAGAGAGTATTTCAGTGCCCCCCAAACCCTCTGTACTCTGTCTGTTCACTCCTCCCTCCCTCCCAACCCTGGCAACTACTGATCGTTTTTACTATCAACACAGTTTCGCTTTTTCCAGAACGTCACATCGTTGCAATCATACAGTATACACATTCAAGCCTTCAAATTTATGCTTTATCTTTCTTAATATAATACATTCTAGGCTCCTTGAGGACAGGTGGGGAGTAGTTGATCTCTGTTCTACAGTGCGCTCAACACCCTGCCTGTTGCAGTTACTACACGATCGTTTTGAGTGAGTGAGCACGTAGATATCACCTGACACACTATTCCCAGAGTTGCATGGGATGGAAAGTGACTTTAAAACAGAATCCTATGAGAGAAAAGCTCATCGTTTAATAGAAACTTTCAGGAAAGCAAATGATTTTTTTTTTTTTAGTATTAACGAGCTACTACCTAACGTGTTGCCTTTTTATGAGTGAATTACCTTGGATTTGGCATGATGATCTTCATGTCCATGTTTTGCTTCTCTTCTTTCATTTCTTCAGTGTATGTTGCATAAAGGCATACTGTGCACCCCTGTCTAGGACTGGGAAGACTGCAGTGATCACGCAGCAGTTCCTGCCTTCTTAGTGTTAGTGTTTCAGAGAGGAGAGGCAGACGATGAGCAAATAAATAATGAATGGCATGTAGGTGAAGTGCAGTGGGAGAGCCCAGAAGGCAGAGGGAAAAAAACCACGTTAGAAGGTTAAGGCCAAGGCCTTGAGGTGGGGTGTCTGAGAAGCACTAGGATGTGGGTGGGTAGGCAGGATGGCCAGGGGGCACTGAAGGACCCAAGTGAAGGTGGGGCATAGCTGATCAAGGTCAAAGTCAAGGTCATGTGGGGCCTTGTAGGCTGTGATGAAGACTTGAGTTTTTACTCTGAGAAAGAGAGGAAGTCATTGGAGGGTTCTGAGGACCTACATACTTGGTAAAAGTGGTCTCTAGGGGGAATGGGCAAACCTAGAAGCAGGGGGAGCCGGGAGGGGGGTCCTGCACAGCTCAGTGAGGGACAACTCAGTGAGAGACTAGCGTGGTGGCCAGGAGGGGTGAGAACTGCCTGGTTCGCAGAGTTGATGGGATCTGCCGCTGGTCTGACCGTGGGATTGTGAACAAGGCTTGTGGCCTCAGCAGCTGGAAGGTTCCTGTTGTCGTTTATTGAAACGGGGAGGTGAAGTCTAAGTTCGAGGGACGAACTCCCCCTGGGTTTTGGACAGGCGACATTCGAAGTTTCTGTTGGGCATCCAGGGCTGTCGATTGTGAGGTTCCCTTCCAGATCTGCGAGTCCTTGAATTCAAGGTCACATCTTGGCCATCTGTGTATTTGCTGCTTATTAATCGTTTACAGAGGTTCTGGCCCTTGGGATGCTTGACAGTCGAGTTTGAGTTCATGGATTCAGATTTGCATAGCGTGGGGTGTTCTGAGCATGCCCCGCAGTCTTCATGCTCTTTTTCATCATAATCAGGGAGAGACAATTGGAAAGAAGTGCTGCATGAAACTTTCTGGAAATGGGTAGAAGCAGAAATGATGCTGACAGGAGGTTTAGCAGTGAAAAATAGAGAGTGCTCAGACCAAATATAAGTAAATTAGCATAAATCATCGTTCTCTGATTTCCACGCCTACTTACTCCAGTTGGTTGACTCAACAGCTGCTAAGACTACAGCTGTGTGATTCCTCCATGTTTTCCTTTTGCCTGGAAAAAGTATTCCAGTTTGTCATTGCTTCATCACTTGCAATTTTATATTAGGGTGTTTTTTTTTTTTTGCCTGACCATAATGGTTAAGAAAAGTCTTGCAACTATCCTTCATTCTGTTGATCTATTTCATTTATTTTCCCTTGGTATCTTGTTGTATTTATTTATTAATTACTCTTTTTTTTTTTTTTTGAGACAAGGTCTTTCTTTGTCACCCAGGCTAGAGTGCAGCGATATCATCATAGCTCACTGCAGCCTCATACTCCTGGGCTCAAGTAATCCTCCCTCCTCAGCCTCCTGAGTAGCTGGGACTACAGGTACACACCACCATGTCTGGCTAATTTTTATTATTATTTTTATAGAGATGGGGTCTTGCTGTGTTGCCCAGTCTGGTCTTGAACTCCTGGGCTCCAGTGATCCTCCTGACTCAGTCTCCCAAAGTGCTAGGATTCCAGGTGTGAGCCACTCTGCCCAGCCTTGCTGTTTTGTTTTAAATCCACTTGGGATTTTATTATTTGCCTTCGAGGCCCTACAGGCAGCTCTTTTTAGATGTTTAGGGAGGGCTTCTGTAAAGAAACTTCCTTACACCTGGTTGAGAGTAGTGTGACTGTGGAGATTACAGGTGTAGAAAGACCTCCCAGGCAGAAGGAGAAGCCAAGTGCAAAGGTATATGGCCGCTAGGAGGGCAGAGGTGTAGTTTGGGATAGCTAGGCATGGGCTTTGTAGGAATTGGGAGGAGAACTAAAGCTCAGAGAACAGATGACAGGCCGGTAGTTAAGGTCCTTGTGGGCTTTGCTAACTAAGGACTATAGAAATGGGAAATATTCAAAGTGTGGAGCTCGAGAGTACTGTGATGAGATTTGTATTTTTAGGCAAAGCTACTTTGGCATATGAAGAGCATATGGGAGGTGAGGGAAACTGGTTAGAAAGTTCTTGATGCAGGCAGAAGATGATAAAGGTCTTACAAAGTTCTTAGAGCAGCAACTGGTATACATTCAGTGCGATATAGACATTTATAACATAAATGAAAGCAGAAACATTCATGATGGGGAGGAGAGCACAAAATTGGAGAGACATTTTATATGTAGGATTACACCATCTACTTGCATGAGTGGTGATGTCATTCTAGGACAAGGAGCAGGTGGGGTTAGGTGGAGGTTGAATAGGGGTCACAGTTCAGTCTGGACATGTCATCTGTGTGGAGCTCATGGATCATCCGTTAGGCAACTGGAAATATAGGTCTTGGGCTCCGGCAGAGAACTCAGCCTTGGAAGAACACGTTTAGAAGTTGTCAGCATCTAGTTAGGGAAGAGGAAGATCATCCCAGGAAAGGAAATAAAGCAAGAAGGGAGGGAAAATGATCAAAGATAGAAACCATCATGTGCTATTGAGTCCCTGTGGCGCCAATGGTCTTAACCACTGATGTTGGAGTTAAAATAGAGAAGAGAGTTACTTTCAAATTCTGCTTAATTAGTCTTTTATTAACATTTGTTGACTAACCGACTAGTAAATATCCCAGGGAAATATTACATTATTTTTGTTTTATTAAAAAAAATACAAACTATTCGATCACTCTTCAAGCAGCGCCAAATAGTGTCCATGAAAACAGTTTAGTAAAATGTCCTTTCTGCTGTCAGTACCCACGGCCATCAACTTTGAAGTCAGGCATCATCAGGGATGACTGCACATTTCTGGCTTCCCCAAAGCACTGAAAATTTGCAATGTTGGGCATAGCTGTTCTGTCCTAATATTGTACAACACTCAGGGAGACTCGAGAAGTGGGGAATCTTTGGGAGTTGGAGGAGAGCATCATTCTGCTCCAAACCTAGATACCACAATAAAAAACCAAGCAGGCTGCTCTTACCAGCAGTGTGGGTTCCTGAATAATATCATGGGACAATAATAAATCCCACATTTGTGATTTCTCTTTGCAATTCCAGGTCCTTAAGCATATAGCACTTAAAGCCACCTCTCTGGCTGCTAGGCATGTCGGAGTGATTGCAGGCAGCTGTCGGTCTTTAGCGGGAGCTGTTCTCTGCACCCGGATGGTGCATCGGGGAAGACTGGACACATCACATGCGAGCAAGGGAAACACTGCTTCCAGCAGCAGCATCTTCCAAGTGATAAAAATAACTCAGCTTTAGTCAGTAGCCCTGAAGTCAAGTGTCCACTTTCACTTCCTGTTCTCCGTTGGTATTCTCTGAAGGGACATCTTGTCTTTCACGGTTTGGAATGTGATGTTTCTGTTCTCGCTGATGTAACCATCTTAATTTCTGTCTGCTTCGCCTCTTGTCATATATTTCGAAGGTCTTTGCCTCCTGATCACTTGCATTTTACAGTCTCGTGTCTGTTGTTCATTCCTACAGCAGGAATTTGACAGCCGCCTGGCCACCAGGCGCTGGTTAGTTAGCAGAGGTGCTTATACTCCGATTTCTATTTTTCTGCCAGTTTTTTAGACCTTCGCGGTGTCATTACCGGGCAGCAGCTTTCAGGTCAGGAATTCTCTTAAAGGTCTTGCTTTATTTTATTCCCAAATGTCACAGAAGGCTCGATCAGGTCTTATATGCTGATAATAGATAGATATATTTCTTCCAAAATATCGGATCCGCTTTTCGATTTTGAAGTTTTTCATAAGTCTCCTTTTGGAAACCTTTGTTGACTTGTGAATGTGATTTCTCCTTTTTCCCTTGGCTCTGGGTTGAGCCGTTTCTCAAGAGCTCTTGATAGAGCCTGCGTGAGCAAGCGGAGAAGGAATGATAGCGGGTGTTATTAATCATTGAAAATGCGGCTGCCAGTGGTGTTACCTCCCGCGTCAACCTCCCACCGCAGACCTGGCAAAGTGCTCACGTGCCCTTGCACAGGCGCTGCTGGCCCTGTGCTGTCGCCATCAGTCGAGACGGGATGGCGTGCGTCCCCAGCACTCGCAGCCGCTGGGCAGCTCACTCCCTATGGAGCAGAAACTCCCACTGTGGCTGCTAAAATAACTGAGCACTTTGCTCTTGAGGGAAACAAAGGAATGTTAGGTCACTGCCCGAATCTCAGGTGACTGCCTGGGCCGTAGAAAGTTCTCGATTTCTGGAGCCATATGCAATGGACCGATGACATTTAAAATTGTAAAAGAAAAATGCAGTCTAAGATAATTAGATACAGTAAGCCGATTTATCTGTTCTTACGTATAAAAATTGTTGTGTGCATACTATGGTTTTTACTGCAAAGCGGTGTAAGGAACCTTCTGTGGAATTCTGTGGGCTTTTCCTCCCCGTCTTTTTCCAACCTCCTCTCTTCTCAGCGTCTTGTGCTAACTGATAGCACATGTGCTTCAGAATGGAACCTGGAAAAGTAATGCGTACGGCCCTCGTATGGATATACCATTCCAAATTCCATATGCCCTTAGATAATACACTGGCTCAACCGTCCCAAGTTACCCCAGAAAGGGGGAATTTGGATTGGAAAGGAATCAAAGGCTCTCTGGAGCTAATATAATTGACTGCAGTTAAACAGTAATAGGGTGGTCTGGACAACTGGACGAAGGCCAGGTTCAAAATCACAGGCAATCTCCTCTGCCCTTTTGGAATGGAGTGAGGTCTGCTACATGGAGAACAGGGCAGACTGTCAACTTTTAATCCAAATGTGGGTCCTGAGCTTTGTCTTTTGTTCTCTGAAAGAGAAAAAGATACTGAATTCAGGCAGAAAAACCTGTGCTTATCCATCATAACCGTCCACACGATCTTCTTTTATCTGTCTCGTCCTTCTCAGAACAGGGCTCTGAAATAAGTACTTGGTTGCATCTAACAAATGTCAGCTGGGGTCCACAGCACCTTCATTCCTTTTGTCCCTTGCACCTGACATAATGTCTAACATAGCCTAGTTGTTGGATGGATGGATGAATCAATGGCAATGGTGGGGGAAAAAAAAAGGAAAATGTTAGTGGAGGAAAGGTTGAAAACAAGTTCTAGTTCTACAGGTATGCCCGCAGTGCTATGGGGGAAGAAATATGGGATGAGTATAAAGTTTTCCAAACTGTATTCCACGGAGCAAACAGTAGACGGTGGCAGATTATATGCGAATGCACACTCTCTCTCTCTGGTTCCCATGGTCTGACTAATGCCATGCACTGTATCACACTGTGGAATCCACAGCGTGTGAGTGTAGACCAGAGTCTCTGAAAAGACCTATGAGAAAGAAAACCTGATTAACCTTTATTTAACTCAGCTTTTCTCTATTGCATTTGACCATGGACCTCTCCACATCACACCTCTCCACATTCCAGAACCCTCTGAGCACACTTTGGCTAAAATTTCTAAAATCATCATAGGCTCGAGTCTAGCCGACCTGGGTTCAAATCATGGTTTACTACGTAGTGTGTGATCCTGAGTCAGATTACAAAAGCTCTGGTCCCCTCCTCCTTCTGTACGATGAGGGTAATGTCACCTCCTGAAATGTGAGACTTAAAGCAGGTAATGCAGGCAAACCTTTTGTGCACTAGCACAGGGTGGATCTTCCCTGGCTGGTAATTTCTACTGTGATGCGTTGCTTTTCTTTGTGCCACACTGCTACCCACAAAGATGGGCTTCTTAGGATACAACTTCTTGTCCTTGATCTTTATGCCCAATGCAGACATGTTATTTACGCTTGTAAAATGTGAATAATTAGGTTTTTTAAAAAAACTGCTGTCCCAAAGGAAAGGTATGACAAAAGGCTCATGCTCCTAAGTACTTTTGCACGTGTTGGTGCCGTTTCCTGCTACGTTCTGGCAACATTATGTGTGTGTGTGTGTGTGTGTGTGTTTGAGCTCCCCTAGGTTCTTCCATATTAGATATTAAAAAGGGGAAGTCTTTCTAGAAATATCTTTTATTAACATACCAAATAAATGGCTGTCCAACAACTATACGTAACAAGAATAACAGCCACTGGCATTCATTTTGCTTTTACCACGCGCCAGGCACTGCTCTGAACTCATTATCTGCATAACCCAACATCATCCTCACAACAACCCAATGAAGGGAGCATGGTTGATTATACTCAGGTTGCAGATGAGGACACTGTAGCTGGAGGAATAAAATGGTTAAGGCCACCCTGCTAGAGAATTAAACCGTGACTCTGAGTGACTAGAGCTGCTGTAGATATGCACAGACAAGGATGAGCTGAAAATGGGAGGACCAGCCGGCATGGTGGCTCACCTGTAATCCTAGCACTTTGGGAGGCTGAGTCAGGAGGATCACTTAGGGCTAGGAGTTCAAAACCAGCTGGGCAACATAGTGAGATCCCTGTCTTTACAAAAAAAACAAATAATTAGCTGGGTGTAGTGGCACATACCTGTAGTCCCAGCTACTCAGGAGGCTGAAGTGGGAGAATCACTTGAGCCCAGGAGTTCAAGGTCGCAGTGAGCTATGATGACACCACTGCACTGTAACCCGGGTAACAGTGAGTGAGACCGTTTCTCAATAAAAAAAGAAAGAAAATGGGAGAACCACCTGGTGAAGAACCTCAAAGTTTTTATTTTCTTGCCAAGTTTAGGTGAAAATTCCTCCTTTTTCAGGAAGGCGAAGTTACGTACAGTATTCCAAAGCTCAAATCACACTTCAGGCATCCTCCTGTCTAGCCGGTACGTATTAAGCAGGATCAACAGAACCCAGTGGCATCCTACTGAGTTCAGGGACCTCAATCCAAAGGTTTCTCCAAAACTTAGCCCCTTTCATAAGATAAAAGCATATATAACTGAATATTGCTGAATATGCAAATGTCAGTTGCTATTAATTTAAATATTTAAATTTTTTACCAGGGGTCATCTTGAAGTCAAAAACTGCTATTTTCCCCAGTGCCAGAACTCCTAACAGTGGACCCCCGGCCTGATGGGGTGACCCGTAGTGACCCTAAAACTGGAGCTTTGTGCCCTGCACGGGTGGCGCAGCCCCAGGATCAGATATAAGTTAGGTCCCAGCCTGTGCCCTGTGCCGGCTACTCCGCTGTCATCTGTGCACCTTGAGAGCAGTGAACAGTCCTCCTTGGGCTCATTCCTGAGCATCGCACTTGACCTTGACACGGAATCAAGCAGTAAATATTGGCTGTGCGCACAGTAATACCTGCTTGGGATACGGTGATGTGGGGGGTGGGGACCCTGAGGAGTATTGACTGAGTGAATAGTGACGCTGAGTGTGTGACTTTGTCTCAGCCCATGGCTTCAGCTCTGTGCAGCTCTTTCTACCTTATTGCTGAGAGAGATTAATCTCTCTCAGATCCTGAGGACGGAGCTCAGGCCGGGTGTTGCTGCAGTGGTGCCCTTTACATTTGAGTTGGGGTTCCTTGTATCTCGTTAACAGCCACATAGGGTCTAGGGTCAGGGACCCTTGGGAACCTTTTTTTGTCATCTGGGGAAAAAAGGCTTTTGTACAAAAAAAATAGTTGCCTTTTGACTCTCTGAGGGTGAAAAGGAAATGCAGTTAAGATAGGTAGGGGCTTCTGGTAAACAAGATTAGATGTCACCTGACAGGTGTCACCTGGACTGTGTTGGGCAGAGGGGCAGGAGTGAGAGGACAGGAGCAGAGCTGGCTTTGTTTTAAGACTCACGAACCCCGTGGGCCATGCAGGAGAAGCTGTCTGCCTGACAGACCAGACTCTCCCTGCTGTGGAATTTTATTTTCCTCCCTGGGCCGGTGTTGGGTTCTCTGGATACGTAGGGTCCCATTAGGAGAAACGATGACACCATCCTGATGATACCATCCCGGTTTATTTGTGGATCTGGCCTCCGCCTCCAAAGAAGGCTGCCCTTAGACCCAAGATGCCTGCTCCCCCTCTGAGCTGCTCAGCACAAAAGCAAGAACAAGAGGAGCCCAGCGGGGGGAGCCAGGCGACAGGTCATTCAGGAAAAATGGACGTGCATAGAAATGGCTGGAAGGCCGAGTGGGTTTTTCTGCTGTGGGGAAGGTTAAGTGGGACTCTAAATTGTAGACTTAAAAAAAAATGAGCATTTAAGAATATGCCATCATCACGAACGTCAGGTACAGAAATTGGTGACCAATACTCTGGTTGCATAAGATATGTAAGGAAATGTAGCGTCACCAAGGCGTCCTTCTCTCTCCTCCAGTTAACCCCTGCGTGGAATCCACAGGAGAATGGGGTGTATTTTGCAGTTTGCTATGAAACAGATTTTTAGGGAGCCCAGGGATGGCAGCCTTAGAAATGTTCCCAAGCACTGACATAAATGCATGACAAAGTGCTCCTCTCGGTAGACCGGAGGGGCGTAGCCTGGTGGTTAAATGTTCTTAGTTCCGAGTGAGCAGCGTGGCTGGGTTCAGAAGAGCCCTTGAGCTGAGCACAAGGTCCAATTGGAAGGAAGGAGACATGGCTGCAGAAACATCAGTGGTGCGAAGCTCTTGTGTATTCGCATGTGGGATGTCCTCCTGCAGAGGGGGGTGGTTTTAGATAATTACTGTTTGGCTGCTTTGGGACACCACCTGCAGAAATGTGTTTATTGTGACTGTTCATGTATTGCACGAAGCTGGTGAAAAGCGCCTGGTGAGCGCTGATCGTTTGGGTGGATGTTTTCCCATCCTACGACAACGCCAAGCTTGGAACTGCTGCTATCAGGCTGAGTGTTACGGGCCATAGTCTTAGAGCTGATTGTTGATGTGTAGCATTGCTGGTCATGGTTTTGGCGAATGTCCTTCTTGGGAATGATAGAGTCAGCTTTATTTAGTTCTGAAAGACAACTTAATCCTCAGCAAGAGAACTTCAAAAATACCTGCTATTCTATCCCTTCATTTAACAAAGAAATCCCTCTTGCCTTGTTAACTCTTCTCTGACTCCTACTATAGTTCTGTTTGCATATTATAAAATAAAGAGCACCAACTGCATGTCTTTGAAGAGGTCTGGCCCTGCTAGCCCACCGTCACATTTCTGCCTGAAATTTAAGCATCCTGACAACGTGGTGAAGACTTAGGTCGTGGCAGGTAAAGGCCATTTCTCAGAGGAATAAACCCTCAGCTCAGCAGAGTCATGTGATCTGTCCAGGGTGGCACTTTAAGAGTTTCCTAAGTGAAGAAAAGCAAGCATGTGTGCATGCATGTATCATGTCTGTGTGTGCGCGTGCATGTATCGTGTCTCTGTGTGTGCATGTATCGTGTCTGTGTGTGCACACATGTATTATGTCTATGTGTGCATGCATGTATCATGTCTCTGTGTGTGTGCACATGTGTTATAACTCGCCAGAAAACAGGGAAGCATGCGGTTTTCCCTGTGTTCCCATAAACTGCCCTGCAGTTCTAGTTAGTTCCTTGGCTGCTGATGGGCGTTCAGATGGGAAAGCTAGTGATCTTATCTATGAAACACACCTGCTGTTGACCCGAGGTCGCACTCATGTCTTTTGGGTGGCTCTCCATCTCGTCTTGGTGCTGACAGTCTCCATGGGACGCAGCAGTGCCCGGGAGCATGTGGAAGCCTGGGGCAGAGGGCAGAGAGGGTGTGGAAAGTGTGGGGCGTGACACATGAAGAGGAGGAGGTTTTGCGAAGTGGCGCCGGGCCACCAGCAGTTGCCTCGGCTACCGACGTGCAGGGGTGAGAACCGCAGAGAAGCAATGCTGCACCCCACAAAGAAAGGAGGGTGGAATCTGAGGTCCAGAGGAAGTTTTTTTCAAAGTGAAAATGAGCCTGAGTGTCACAGGAATGTCAGGACACCTAGGGATTCCTCCCAGTGTTTGCTAGACCCCCTGCTTCAGAAGTGGAAACCCTCCAGTTAAAGGAGATTGAGGGGCAGGGCACACGAACCGCGGGTGTGTTCGCCTGTGTCCTGCAGAGTGTGGCTGAGTGGGGACCGCCTGCAAGGACAAGGGAGAGCTTTGACTCACCGCGCACATGGCAATTTCGTGTTTGCCGAGCGCGGGGACCCCCTGAAGCCGCCTTCGGGAGGTCCCTGCTTGGCCCAGCCCAGCCCAGCAGCCAGAGCTCCTGCCCTTGGGTTCTGAGCCTTAAGATGCTTTCAAATGCACTATCCACGGATGGAAACGATTGCAATTTTATCTGTTGTCAGAATGGGAGTTCAATATTTTAAAATGGGAATGAACGATGAAACAGTATCAGTTTACTGCATACATTTTTGTTACTTACGTTGACTTTAACTTTTGATCATTTAATGAGGGATTGGACACAAGGTTATCTTGATCTTATCTAATAGTGGGGGAATCAAAGGAGCTTATCAAAGATAACTGGTATGATTAAGATCAGTAAGGGTAGTTACCTGCTAAGCTGAAAACCCTTTCTTTAAACACTTTAGGCCTGTTTCTACCAATGGGACATGTTGTAGGTCCCAGTCCCCTAGCGATTTAATGTGTTCAATATGTATCCCGATGGTGTGAGAAACTCCAGGTGATGATTCTACTCCGACAGGCCTTCCGCAGTCCAGGCTGCCCGCCAGTTGCTGAGTCACTTTGGTCCAAGTCCCTTCCAAGAGAGATCCGTTGGCAGCAGGAGCTGTTTTGTGATATTATGTGCATGGGTGGTGTGGCGTTCTCTAACCGTCCTGTCCCATTTTGCTGGCACTGAGGGGGTTCCCAGCATGTGGGACTTTTCAATTTTAAAACTGGGAAAGTCCTGGGCAAACCAGGATGAGTTGCCACCCGGTGTGGGGCCAATGTTTCTGACCGTAAACGTCAGCATCACATTTCAAAATGTAAAGTCAGCATTCTGAATGCGCCCGGACCTATACAGCCTTGCAGAGTGGACTTGTCCCCCGTGGACTCAATGAGCTCTTGACATGCCTTTACTAGGAAGGATTGTTCTAGAACAGCTTTAGAGTGCATCTCGTTCTACTTGTCCACAGGCACTGACACTTTGGCGACTGTGTTCTGGCCGAGGCTAGGCTCAGATGACAAGGTACCACAACCCGGTCCCTGTCCCCTGGCTGCCCACTGCCTCTTCATGCGCTTCTATCTATTAGGAGGAGGGCTTTGCAGCTAAAATTTAATAATAACAACAACATATTTCCAAGCCAGAGATTAGATGCCTACACATCCCTTCGGGCTCCAGCATTTTGTGGTCTTCTATGGAGAACTGCTAATTTTCCAAAGGCTTCGAATGGAATGAATATAAGAAAACTGCCTGTTCAAATGGTTCTTAGGACGGGGAGAGATGCTCACTGTGTGGTCCTATTATTTTTAGTAATAGTGTTGGAAAAAAATCAGGTTATATTTATTCTGAGTGTCTGGGGGAGACTGGTGAGATTGTGTGTAGTCTAGAAAATGCTAGAATTATAAATTATTATAAACTTTGGCCAGGTGGGAGAATTCATATACCAAAAAATACCACAATATATAAGTCAGCTTATAGATTTTTCACCTAGTTTCTTGTCCAAAAATGTATACATAGGCTGAGGAGAATAAACTAAGAAAGCGCTTTCATGGAGATATATAAATACATTTAACCATGCCTTTTTTTTTTTTTTTTTGGTCAAATGTGTTTTTATATTAGATTTCTTGCTTGTTCCCAAACTCCCGATTTTTAATTCATTTATTTTTGTTGCTTCATTATGAATCTTAGTGTGGACTTGTTTTTCTGTTAGATAAATGCATTCGAATTGTAACACTTGCCAGTTTTTAGTGTTAAGCAAATATTTTATGGCTTTTCTCTGATCTCTCAATTACCTCTAGCCTTTTGATGTTTATTTTCCAAGAATACTGAGTGTTTAGCCGGGCCACGACATCCTTAGATGTGTAGAGGGCCGGTGACAGCCACCACTCACCCAGCTGGGGCTAGAGACCCTGTTTAAACAGGACGACTTCTTTTTATGACAAAGCAACTGCCCCTTTGAATAACAAGTGCCCCTCCTTGAGAGAGAAAAATCACATTGCCTTGGTAGCTAGGAGTGCAGTTCCTTAAATATTCCCATGCATGATGGAACAGCCTCTTTATTCAATAGAGCAGATATTGCCTACAAACACGAAATAATAAAGGAAATAACTTCCAGTGCTTTCCAGCTTTAATGATGAGACATAAGTGGGAAAAAAAGAGTTTACAATAATATAAGTTTTTTTGCACGTGATCCAGCGGCTGTCTTTTACTCTGAGGTGCATACGCTCTTGGGGGAAAATAGATAAAATGGAATTTTTTTCCTAGCGTTTTCTGCCTTTGGTTTTTGCTTTATAAGGTCACACATTGCACTTGTGTTTTAAGCCACACACAGCCTCAGCTGCTGGGGTGGGGCCGGACTCCTCACTGGCCCAGAGGCTGGTGCAAGTTTTTTATTGCGGAGGGGCCAGACGTCTCAAGGCTCATTGTAATGAAATTTCATTAGAGGCAGCGTTTTCAAGCATTGCTCCTTCCATTTCAAGGGGCATTTCCCTTATAAAAACATCGTAATTTGCTCCCAGGCTGGGTACCCTATCTGGACTGCTTTTTCTAGATAGGAAGAAATGGGAGAAGTTAAAAAATAACATTTTCCCTTTGGAAAATTATAAACCCATAATTGGTGAAAAGGGATGTAATCTGTTGGTATTTAATTTTATTTTTATAATGAAATATGACATAAGTAAAAATCATGACTCTTCAAGGGAGTGTGAGGATGGGGTGGAAATGAGGAAGGGAGGGTGAGGATTAGAAAATGTATTGCTGGAAATGAGATTGACAATAGATTTGGTGGTGGATCTAAGAAATTTAGTTGGAAACCTTTAAGGTGAGGGTCAAGGTTAAGGTTAGGCCTCCTGTTTAGAGAATACATGTGTATTGACATGCATTTAGAATATGCGCGTCTGGAACGCCAGGCTGCAATCTGGGCTGTAGCCATCAAGGTCAAAGGTTCTGGAACTTTCTCTTTTTGTGGTATTCTGTATGCTGCAGGCCAAAAGAAATAGCTAACAGTTCCATTTATTAAGTACAAACAACTTAGTACGCATTTATGACCTAACAATGTAGAGGCTGATTGAAAATATAATCACATAAATTCAAAGGCAAAGATATATTTTTTTCATTCTCAGGAGATGGTTCGTTTCATGTCAACATAGCCAGGCCTTGGTGCCAGAAATTTGGTCTAGCACTGGTCTGGAAATTGCTGTGAAGGTGTTTTTCAGATGAGATTTAAATCAGTAGACTTTGAGAAGAGGCCTCTATCAGACTTGAGCTGCTGCAACATCAGCTCTGTCTTGGGTCTGCATCCTGGTAACCTGCTCAGGAGATTTTGGATTTTCCAGCGCCTACATGTGAGCCATTTCTTTAAAATAAATTTCTCTCTTTCTCTTTATCTCTAAATACACACATATTCATACACACTCCCTATCATTTCTGTTTCTCTGGAGAACTCTGACTAATACACTTACCAATGGACGTGTGCACCTGTTGGGCCCTGCACAAACTTCCCAGACTTTGGAATCAGATTGGACACCATTTCTTGTTCCACTTTGATTTTTGTGCAGTACTTGCTTTTTATCAAAAAAGCAAGGGGGCAAAAAAAAACCCCTCATTTTGCAGAGATGACATCACCCAAAGGAACGTAGATGAGCTAATGTGGAAACTGAACTACCTGAAGCGAGTAGTTTGCACAGTGTCCAACAAGTACTGCTGTCTTTCCCTCAAACATTTAGAAATATCCTCCAGTGCCTCTCTGAGTTCACAGTGGCGTCCCGGGACACCTGGGTGCACAGTTTGGGAACTGTGGGTGCAGGTGTCCGCCATAGTCATGCGAAGTAGGTGTGCTCCACAGAGAACACCTGGAAGGAAAGAGTAATGGAAGAAGAGCTTTTGAGAAGAGATTCTAAAGGGAAACTAGAGAAATAGGGAAAAATTGATATACTGTCTGAAAACAGCAAGGAAACTATGATTACGGTATGATCACAACAAAGAAGTGAATTTGGCGTAGGAGAGAAGGCAGGAGGAAATAATCTATAAAGGTTACATGATTGGGGGTGGAGAGTTAGGGGCCACATGTATGTAGAGCAGAAGGTAGAAGGGGCCAAGGGGCTAGAGCGGCCCCTGGTGGTGGGTTTCAGAACTGCACAGGTGGGCCAAGTTAGAAGAGCACCCCCTGGGGGAGGTACGATTTAGCACAGCACTTGGGAAAGACCCCAGCAATGACCCTTGCAAGGAGTTTGAACGGAGGGTGCATGGCCCTGCTTGAATTCAGGCCATAGTTTTAATAGGCCAGCATGAAATCCCCAAGTTGTTGCCAGAGCACTTTAAGTCTCTTGGTATTTATTGAAATTTAATTTACTTGCAAGAAAATTCATACATCCAGCTTTGTTAACTGTATATTTGGGTAAAATGTTTCCATGAGATAACTAAAACCCATATTAATGATACAACAGTGTGACAAAACTTAAAGGTGGCATAATTAAGCATGTAAAAACTCCAGATTTTTTTGCAGTTGCTGTCATCTCCTAACTGGTGGTTTCATCAGGTAAAAGCAGTGATTCCAACAGAATCATATGACTGGAATCAGTGATTTTCTGTGTATGCTATAAAAAGCTATCTGGCATCTGTTATATTTTTATTTTGAACAAAAAATGAAGGACCGGGAAAGTATCCTATTCTAAGACTCCAAGAAGGTTATGTTTTTTAATTCCACACCACAGAAAATGCAAACAAATTTATAATTATACTTCATGCTTGGAGATTGGCGGAGGAAAAATAAATTGGTACCCATTCACCCAAAAGCCACAAATCAGACCTGGAATGGCAAATCGCAAATATAAATTGCATGCTCAGTGCTGATTACTTTCTCTTCCATCTATTGTGAACAATTAAGAATTTAGATCTTGGGCTGGCAGTGCTATTTTTGATGTATGATTCAAAAGCATAAAATTCATCTTAAATTCTCTTAATCCGGGCCTATACTTTCTGTTCCTCTTTGGTTAGAGTGTTATCTTCAGGAGGCCCATAATAAACTATAAATACTGCTTCAGGGAAGTTTTCATAGCGCCAAAGCATCCATCCATTTATCAGAATAACCTGCTTTGCCAGGGGCTCAGAAAACACCAGTGTATTTACTGTGGAAAAACAAAACAACATTCAGTAACAATCTCCATGAATTGATTGAACAGCATAGAGATGGTTCTAAAGATTCTCTACTTTCTCATTCTCATCAGAGCCACGTTGGAACATCTTAAAAACTACAGAGAAATGGGGCAGCTGCTATGGAAAACAGCGTGGTGGTTCCTCAGGAAAAAAAATTAAAATAGAATTACCATATGACCCAGCAATCCCACTTCTCGGCATATACCCAAAAGAATTGGAAGCAGGAGCTCAAAGAGATATTTGTACAGCCATATTCATAGCAGCACTATTCATAGTAGCCGAGGGGTGGAAGCAACCCCGGTGTTCCTCAATGGAAGGTTGGATAAGATGGGGAAGGAAATTCTGACACATGCTATAACGTGGTTGAACCCTGAAGACGTTATGCTCAGTAAAATAAGCCAGTCACAAAAAAAAAGACAAATACTGTATGATGCCACTTAGATGAGGTACTTAGAGTGGTCAAATTTAGAGACAGAAATGAGAGCGGTGGTTGCCAGGGACTTGGGGTGGTGGTATGGGGTCTTAGAGTTTTGCAAAATGAAAGGTGTTTTGGATGGGTATCGTGGTATTAATAACAATTTCACGACAGTGTGAATGTACTCGGTGCCACTGAACTGTATACTTAAAAATGGCTAAGATCGCAAATGTTATGGTGTGTGTATTTTACTGAATTTTTAAAAAATAATACTTGGACAAGAATGGGCTCCACCATAGAAATTCAGTTCCAGCAGCAGCGGTCTGGGCTGCAACGATTCTGGTCCAAGGTGTGGCGTGATCTCTTGATCACAGGATGGGAGAACCGGGCGCTAGGAAGGAAAGATTGGCAACATGCCGAGCAGGGAGGCCTCGGCAAGGAAGAAGACTCTGCACGTGAACTTGGCCAAGGAGTGGTTGGTTCCGATGATGCAAACTCCAGACCTGGTGCGCGTGGGCCAGGGAGGTCATTAAGTCACATCTGAGCTACTGTCTTTGGAACCATCCAGTGCGGGTGGCAGTCTGTGATGCCTCTGAGAAGCACCACCTCTGTGCGGGTCCTTGCCTCGTGGGACACTCATCAGAATCTTGAGGAGGGTAGACGCCCATCTGCTTAGGGGGAGAAAGAAATAGGAGGGAGGCTCAGAATGAATGGAACATGCCACGTTTCATCTCCGCAATTTGTGGCTGAATAAAACAAGAACTTTAGAAGCACGAGAGAGCAATTTGATAATGTGATTTATGCGTGATGATTGTTCCTTCTTTAATTTGTGAAGGAGAGGATCTGGCTTCGGTCCTTTTGTTCCTGCAAGGACCTGGGCTTCTCCTGGTCCAGGAGCACCTTCCTGAACATTAGATTCATGGAGTGAGCTGTGATCAGTGTAATTTGCATGTATGCACAGATAGTTTTCTTTGCGTGCCTCAGTGGTTCACCAAGAAAGTGGTTCATTTGAGGAAGTCCCCTCATGTCACGAGATGTTCCTGACAATAATCCAGTCTCCTTTTCCAGGGAATTTTATAGGAATCAATAGCAAGCTCTGGTGTTCCTACTCATGCTCCTTATTGAATACAATTCATTTTGAGTGACCTTTACTTTTTGGTTATAGTTCTTTATTTGTGAAGTGCAGATTGCAGACAGCCTAATCAGCCCTCTGGCGTTCGGTTCCTGGCATTCCATCTGCTCTGTAATGTCATTGTAAAAACCAGCTGTGCAAGGAAGGAAAAAGGTATCGACTAAATGTTTTTCACTGGAAGAAAAATTTGTGTGCATTGACTTTGCCCCCAACTCAGGTGCTCTGTGAAGACAATGACAATGGATTCTTTTGGGTGTGTGTGTGTGTTTGGCTAACTTAAAATTCTTTTGTTTATTTCTTAATACTGGAGAGTTAATGTTCCCTAGTTAATGATGGAATTAAGGAGAAAAGTTTCTAAAAATCAAAGGAAGAATAATACTTTTAATAATAAAATATTACAAAGTTAAGCATTAGATCTTTGGCTAAGCAACCACTGGAAATACAGAGAAGAAAGTAGGGAGGAATTTCTCAGGGTAGGAGTATTAGACTCTTGGATTTCTTTTCTCCCAAAATGGTGGCTCATTAGTTACTTTGTAGTCTTGCTTCTTCTATAATCTTTGTACTGCCTCTTAGACCCTGTTTTTTTCTAAAAAAGATGATGTTGATACTTGTTTGTGGACTGGTCTCGTCAAGGCTTGCAAACTTCTACTGCTGTTGTGCTCATTTCTTGGATAGGAGCCTAAGATTACATGTTTTCATAATAGTGCTTAAACTTGCTCTTATTCAAAGACTGATTGGAAGAGCCTTGCCCTCTGGGGTTGGCCATGAACTTGACCTCTCAGATATTGGCAGTGCAGAACTTGTGTTGAAAACGGTATAAGCAGGTGACCGATGGATTGCCACCTTCTCAACTTGAACCAGTCTTAGAAATTCTCATTTCCACTTATCCAAGAACAATGCCAAAGCCACCTGGAACTGAGCAGTGTATTTAAATTGAGGCTCAGATTTCTGACTTGTCTTTGTTTTTACATTTCCTCATTACAGAAGTGTGGGACAATGCTTTGCAAGTGCTTTGAGGGTAGTGTTTTGCATTGGGAGATTTTCTTTTCCCTTTTCGGGTTCAGAGCTCAGCTCTGTGACTTCAAGGAGGAAAGCTGAGGCAGGCTGTGGCAGTTCAGTGCTCAGGCAGGATTTCAATTGCTGGAGTTATGGAGAAATGCAGAATTACTAGGGGGAATTATGGAAACAAGATAAGATGACAAAGACAAGCGTGTCTGGTCCCTGAGTGGGCATCTAAGAATGAGAGTAAGAAGGTCATCTTAGTTCCAGCCCTTCAATGTACAGATGACAGTTCACAAAGAACACAGGGCTCTCGACCCCTTATCAACTGCCTTTTATACCACGATATGGATAGATTATCTTAAACCTTTCAGACAAGACTAATTAGGAGCATGCAGTTGATCCTGTAATTCACCGATTTGTTGGTCTGGCTGTAAGATTAGAGAAAATTATGCTCTGAATGCAGAGTGTGGAAAACAAAGCAGGTAATGGGGTGGATGTTTTGCTTTGCATGTGGGTATGTATGGACATGTGTGTATGTGTAAGTACATTTCAGAGGGGTGACAAGGGGAAGAAAACGAAGAAATAAATTTGCCAGTTTCTCTCTTAACTTCAATTTCAGAATTCAGTAGGGAAGCTCTTCTCTCTAAATGAACACTTCATTGACTTTGTAGGGAAAAACCTCCTTTGGAAATAACCAAATAATTACACTCGTATTTTTGTTTTGTAAATTTCGTTCATACTACAGGCAGTCTTGTTCCATCAATGCATGACACTGCTAATGAAATCGCATATTCTCCGACTAAATAATTTCATGCAAATTACATGGTTTACACGTGCTCAGGGCTACTCAGCTAAAGGATATTTCCTAAGAGCTGAAATTTCTTGGTTTCACATCATTTACTGTATGTCATCGCATTATATAATTATAGGGAAATGTGAACATAAAGCCATCATTTTTGGCTTTTACGATAAACAATACAAAGGCAAGCTTGTATCCCACAGGAGTGGTGTGGAGGAAGGAGGAGTGTGGGAGGGAAGATATTGATCAGGCCTGAGGGTTGGAAGTTAGTGCACAGTGAAAGGATGTCCTCAGGAGCCAGACAACTTTTCTACCTGAAGAGTAGGAAAGGCACAATGCATGGATACATAAAAATTGAGAGTGTCTTAGTTTTTTTCTTGTTGCTGTAACAGAATACTCCAGATTGGGTAATTTGTAAGGAAGATAAATTTATTTCTTAAATTATTCTTCGTTCTAGAGTCTGGGAAGTCTGAAATCAAGGTGCCAGGTGCTGACGTCTGGCAGGGGCTTTCTTGCTGAGTTATAACATGGCGAGAGGGCAAGAAAGAGCCTGCCAGCTCAGGTCTCTCTTCCTCTTCTCATAAAGCCACCAGTCCCATCATGGGGCCACCGCCCTGATGACCTTGTCTAATCCCAATTACCTCCTAAAGGCCCTGCCTCCAAATACCATCAGTATATGAATTCGGGCAGTAAGTCTCCAAACATGAATTTGGGGACACATTCAAACCATAGCAGAGGGTGGGGGGATGAGGAAATTCCTATCTGTCAATGACATGTGAAGAGGGGTGATCAGAAGAAGGAAGAGGACATTGGAAGTTTGAGGAGAGAGGAAAAACTATGAAATAGATTGTCATCCTGCAAGATAAAAAAGCAAAATAACTAGTACCATGTAGAGGAATCATTCAGCAAAGCCAAGTGCCAATTTGAGACTTGCTGTGATGAATTTAAGGGAAGACCATTGAGCACCGTTGTGTGGGTTTTTAGTTTTCTTCTAGTAATTTTAGCTGATCAGTTGGATTGAACTTGTACTGATTGTCAGGCTAGTCCGATGGCAGAAGAGAGAGGCAAGGAAGGCAGATAAAGGTGTTTGTAAGGAGTTGATCATGAAGTTATAGCACAGAGTCTAAGTTGGACAGTGAGCATGTGACGTACAGGTGGATTGGAATTGAAGGATGAGATTCCTGTGGGTCAAGGAATTATTGGGAAGGGGTTGCTAGAGTAAGTGTTTTTAACTGCTGAAATCTTTATGCCTTTGATGTGTGCATCGTCTAAATTATGCCCTAGTTAGCCAGCTGTCCTGAGGGCATATAGGGGTGGGATTATCTGTAAGTCCAATAGTCAAATTCCCACTTCAGGGTTTTTATTTAATAGATTGTGTTAACATTTTTTTTTTTTGAGACAGAGTCTTACTTTATTGCCCAGGCTAGAGTGAGTGCCATGGCATCAGCCTAGCTCACAGCAACCTCAAAACTCCTGGGCTCAAGCAATCCTGCTGCCTCAGCCTCCCAAGTAGCTGGGACTACAGGCATGTGCCACCATGCCCGGCTAATTTTTTCTCTATATATTAGTTGGCCAATTAATTTCTTTCTATTTATAGTAGAGATGGGGTCTCGCTCTTGCTCAGGCTGGTCTCGAACTCCTGAGCACAAATGATCCGCCCACCTCGGCCTCCCAGAGAGCTAGGATTACAGGCTTGAGCCACCGCGCCCGGCCGTTAACATTTGAAAGATGATGAAAGTTTTATTTTATCAGCCTTTGTTCAATTTAGGATTAACTTACTAATTTTTAAAAAGTTTCATCTCTTCTTTCCTGAGTTTTAAAAATCTGTCCCTCTTAAAGTTTCTTTTGTTCTGATTTTATAAATTACAGATAAATCACAAATAAAGGTAAAAAATAATATCCAGTCCTCCGGAAATTAAAAAGGGAAATCACATTTATTATGGGAAAATCAGAAAGTTTAAGAAAGATTTTTTTTTAAAAATCCTTGTCTACATATAGAAACGTCTTTTCTTTTTTTTCACATATATTGAACTAGTTTCTATTACTTAATGTCTTTTTTAATGGTTGCATGATATTTGTGTCAATTTTTTAAATACAAAAAATTATTCTCTTATTAGACTACTGAATTATTTTCCCATATATAATATTATTAATAACTTTGAAATGAGCCCCAGCAGGAGACTATTTTAAGTGGTAGTTGTACCAACTATAGCTCCACGGTCAAGGCACAACCCTGACCTTCCCTAGTAAAGCCTGGCTTGGAGCAATATTTCTATTTCATGAGGTTCCAGGATACATTTCTGGGTGAAAGTACCATAGTGAAAGCTTTGTGTTCTTGGGGAAGTAAAATAACTATACTTCGTATCCAGTTTTTACTTCTTTATTTACATTTTAGTCAAGCTCATCCATCACCAGGATACCTTTATTAATATTGTTAGATGTTATCCATTGTGAACGTTTCCATAAGCTCTCATCTTACTTGTATCTCTTGGGATCATTTATTTTATCCAAGATCTTGAAATTAACATCCTACAGAGAAAATCTTACATCACAAAAATGCCAGTGGATTCTTGGGCCCCTCACCCCCTAGGAATGAAAAAGATTGCTGTGTTTAAAATGTTCATGGCAGAATACCTGGGTCTACTTCATGAAATACAAATATTTATGGTAGCCTAGGTTGAGAATAACTGACAAAAGTGTTTTAGAAAACAGGTGTCATAGTTACAGAATTCATTTTTTCCAGCGTGCTCTAACATTTCTTGAATCGAAAGGTGTGAAGGCATGGTTGCCAAAGCAAATAGACATGAATGCTGCTGTGTTATTAAATGTCACGCTTCTGATTTGTCATGTATTAGCTCAAAAAATGCATTTTCCTATTCTTATGCTTTTGCATTTTCTCAACTGGGCTATCTACTGAAGGTTTGTGGCATTATTGTTTTTCCAGTGAAGAATGGAAATGGAAATTGCTTTTGGACATTTTCACAATTATATGAATGAGCACTGGCCCTCAAAACCCTTACACATAGGAAAGGTATAGTTGGCAGGAGAATGGTATTTTGAAAACTGGGGAAGAGAATGACATGAAATTACTGATGATTTGTAAATGACACTTAATAATTTAAGCAGAGAAAAGTGGTAAATCATTGTCTGCATTGAAGTGTTGTATGCATACCACTTTTGGTTTTCTTTTTGTTGAATTATTGCTTCTTGGTATTTTCAAAACATAGCATAAAATATTTGGGTTTGATTTATTTTCTGAAAGATAAGATGTAAAGTGCAGACTCATCAGATTTACATTAAGATGGGTGCAAGCTAGGTACAGTCTTCTCAGTTGTTCTGTCCTTTGTTGAAAACTAGCTTGGGTGTTGTCAGTGTTTTAGAAAAACATTTCATGGGTGCTGCCTTCACAGAGCAAGGTATGAGGGGTCAAATATGGATGGTTCAGAAATGTCAGTTCAGTGGGCTGCCATCACTGTGGTACCCAGACCAATCATGGCAGATGTAAACATGAGCGCCTCTTCGATGTTAATGTGTTTCTGCAATTTTATTATTTGATGTAAAGTCCTTTATGATTTAAATTTAAGGGAATCATTCATTGAGTCCTGTGTGCTGTATATACACACACACACACACACGCATACCTTTCGAATACCCTTTGGAATATGTGGTTTTTGGTGTTATTTCCACTTCACTGACAGGGAAATGAAGGCACAGAGGATGGGTATAGGTTGCCCAGGATCACAGCTAACAAATGGCAGTTCCAACCCTAGTTCTAGAGAGGAGAATCTTTAGTCTGTTTCCATCAGGCTGGGGATTCTGGGTCTAATGTTCTCCACCTGCTACGTGCCCTCACCATGCACCTTATTGCAGAGGCTAAATGTTAACATCATCTCTGCTGCTGATGTATTTATTTTTTATTTACTGGTGATAAGTGAGTCCTTGATATGCTGTTTTCAGATTTTCAGGACTTCGTTCTTTTTGTCTTCTCCTTTTTATAACCACAAACTGTCCTCAGCACAGAATATAACATCAGCGTCCTGAATGTGTCTTCCTAGTTTTCAAAACTTACGGGGTTCATAAGTTTTGAATTGTGATGATATATTTCCCATTGTACTTGCTGCTCAAAGGAAAATAAGAATTATTAGCTTACATTGAAGTAGTAAAAAGTCTGTTCTATGGGTAAAACCATGGATAAATTCCCCTTTTTCAGAGCCAAAGGAGAAAGGTAAATTGTCATAAGATGTAACTCCATGTCTTATGGATGATTGATCCTTTACAGACCCTAAGGGGGCAGTGACAGACAGGGTACCCTTCCATGGAACATATCAATGGGAAGTTGAATGCGAATGGCCTGTGTTTAGTAAATCAGAAGTTATTTAAATTTCCTGAGCTTAATGTTCCTGTCTGTCGGAAAGAAGCACACCTATCTCACCAGGTTTATTGACATTTCAGCATAATCATGTGATGTGCTTAGTGCTGTGCCTCCCCACCGCCTACTGTAGACACTCAACGAGGAGTAGCTGCCATGCATTGTTACTGCTATAAGGAACATGAACGGATTTGGAGACTCGGCCATTAGCAAAGAGATCATAATGGAAAGAGGCTGGGGAAATGCACGAAGCCAGCAGTGTCTTAGGGGTTTACCTAAAGTACAGGAAATAAGGCAAAACGGGGGCAGGGAAATCTCGATTCTTGACTTAACCTTGCTTGGCTTGTCTAATGCATAATTTATCTAAGACTTCAAAACTGTGGCTTAAGAATAGGTAGAGACTTGAAAAGTAAGCCTATGTTACCCTTTGCACGATTTTTTTTTTGCCATTTAAGAGGACATAAAAGGATATCATCAGTCAGAAAATTTGTCGGTTTGGGAAGTAAAACTTTTAGAAAAAAGCAAAGGGAACCCTTTCGGGGACTTTTGATGTAGATCTCTCATTTCTGAGAAGCTGTGGGGACAGGCTTCCCGCACATCTGACCAAAGCCATAGGCCTTGGCAGGGCCCTCTCCTGCCTCATAGAATCAAATACATTCACAAAGAAACAGTAGGGACCTTTTAAAGGAGAAAGCAGAAGAATGAGCTAGGATTGGGTGCCCTTTTCTGAATAAAATATTACAAACACAGGAGGTGGGTAAGTATCTGATTATGAAAGATATTAGGATTTCTTAGGATCCTCCAAGACTAAAACTCAGCAGGATTAATGCAGTTGAATTTATGCTGGTAGATTTCAGGTATTTAAGAGGAAGCCATGAGTGTGGACATTGAATAGAAATAAGCCTCAGGAATCTGGGGGTGCTAGCTATGACTTAATGGAATTCCAGGTCAGGAAGCAATGCAAGGCTATTCTAATGAAGGTGGGGAAGGGAGGAGGAACAAGAGCTGCCTGAATAGCTGAGACAGGAATGCTACAGCATAGTGGAGAAGGTGGCCAAAGGCGCAGGGGCAGTGCAGAGTCCTGAAAGCTGCCGCAGGAAATGAGAAGCAACTTTCAAAACACATCAAGGGAAACATTCTTTAAATATACCAGAAACAACAGGACAGGGAAATGTAGTTTCTCTTAGGTAGAGGCAGCAGTGGGTTTTAAATGACATCTGTAGGTCAGGTTGTCTATTTTTCCCCCCCAAAGCAAAACTTCTTTAAGAGTCAGGTTACTACTGGCTAAGAGTTGGGGGTGTAAGCAAAATTATGAGAAGAGCTGACGAAAGCCTATTTCAGCAGCCTGCTCATGTATATATTAAAGTCTGTAGGCACCCACGGCCTCGCTATCAAGGTACTGAAATAATTTGTTTAAAATGAGATTCCCCACGGAGCACCAGTCAGAGAGAGAAGATAGACTAAGGAAAGAGCAACATGTCATTTCTGCGTGACATGGGCTGCAGAATGGCCTCAAAATGACAAATCTGAAAGCTTTTATGACCTGGAAGAAACTTTGGGGCAAGGCAGGGTGGCAAGTGTCATCACGAAATCGATTTGGACATAACTTGCAGGCTGGAAGGTAGCAGGTCTTCCCAACGTGGGCGGAGAGAGCGAGCGTGCTGTCACGCCGGTGCAGTCTCTCTCTGCGACATAGTGGCAGCACTGCGGGTTGGGGGCAAGGGAAACATGTCATCTAGTTTGATTTTAGGGACGCTGCCGATATCCGTCCACAAGTCACACCTATCGGACCACAAAGAAGTGACCATTTTCCCACCGTCCAGCCCTTCGAGGGGCTGCCTCATTAGAACGTATTGAAAGTGTGTTTCCGTCGGAATTAATGGTCCTAACAGAGGCCAAAGAGCATCATATCACAAAATGTCCCAAGGCAATCAGGGCTGGGTCCAGTGCTTATTCAACATGTTCAGTAACCTGTAAGATGTGCAGGAAACACAGGAAACGACCAGGTTGGTGGCAGAGATGGGAAAGAGGCAGGGAGGAGGGGTTTAGGATCACTGGTCAAAGTGATTATGGACATTTAGAGGCATGGTTGAAAACAAAGTAGTAGAACATAATGTCAAGGGCAGGAAGGTAGGACATACAGAGAGCACATACTCTTTTGTGTGTAAGGTTCATGATGATGAACGCATGCTTAGAAGGCATACATGTTGAGTGTATCTGAGAGTGGCATTTTTTTCCCCAAAAGCAGTATTGAATGGGTTCCTTTCTGGGCCCTATAAGTTGGTCCTTTCAGGATCAACTGTCCTCTAAGTAGAGTTAAGAGAAGGCCTTGTTAGGTGTAAGCTCAAAATTAACAGGCCAGCCTATAAGGTCAAGTAACAAAGCATGTTGTACTAAGCTCAGGTCTTAGCCTTAATGGATCAGAAATCTAGTCCTAGCTCTACAAGTCAAGAAGTGATCGGACACATTGAAAGAGCTACAAAAATGGTTAAAAGATTGGGAAAAATAAGGCTTCCAGGCCAAACGAAACTTGAATTTCATGTGGAAAAATGTAGAGAGATAAGTTATTCATGTTAGGTATGCGAAGAACTCCTAAAAGCACGTTGGTGACAGCTTTTCCATATTTCTTTTAATGACACACTGAGAGGGCAAAGGCTTAACTGAATAGAGGATTTGGAATAGATTTAAAAGAAGATGGAAAACTGTTGCTAAACATTGAGATAAGTGAGGGAGGGAGGGTGTGTTTCTCCTTCCAAGAGATCTTTAAAATTATGAGCAAATATATTTTGGGGATGAATACATACATTTATAAAATGTTTGAGTTTGCACTCAAAGTAGAAAATGAAGGGGATGAGCCCTCTCATCTCTTTCAACAATATGTCAAAATTTGTAGTTGTTTTGAAGGACTTAGTCTTTCATAAGAAAGTTTTAATTGGCATTTCCTCTTCCTAACCACAAGTATGTGCTCAGCTCTCTTTTAATTGCCGTGGAACTCTATTAGAGCAGGGTTTGTAGATTTTTATTGTATTTGCTTACATAATCAGCAGTCTGCCTGGTGCCCCTCGGTTCTGTGAACCGAACATGTCTGTCCTGCACCCCATTGTGCCTTGAGTTCCAGCAGTGTCTGGCACCAGAGTATTTGTGGAATGAATGACGGATGTTTAAAGAAGTACAGGGCAGAAGGTTGCAGGCTTTTAGAAGGTTGTTGTTTTCAGAATGATCTGTGGAGGCTGGAATATCGCTAAAATATATTTCCCAATCTTTGTCATACTGTTGAAGTCCCACTGCTAGAAATATATGTCACTTGACTTAAAGAGCTTCCCCTCTAACCATCTTCTTTTTAAATGCAAATGGAATCCACACAAAAACTCATACGTGAATGTTCATAGCAGCACTGTTGATAATTGCCAAAAAGTGGAAACAACCCAAGTGTCCATGAGCTGATGAATTGATAAACAAAATGTGGTATTACCCAAACAATGTTCATAGCAACATTATTCACAATAGCTATTATACAAGGTGGAAGCAACCCAAGTGTCCATTGTTGCATAAATAAACAAAATGGGGTGTGTACATATGATAGAATATTATTCAGCCCTAAAAAGGAAGAAAATTTTGACACATGTGCAACATGGATGAACCCTGAACACATTATGCTAGGTGAAATAAGCCAATCACAAAAGGACAGGTGTCCTATGCTTTCACTTACATGAAGAGCTCTGGAGCTGGATGGTGGTGATGATTGCACGACAATGTGAACGTACCCTTAAAAATGGAGTGGTAAATTTTATGTATTTTTTTTTTACCACACTATAAAAATTAGTTTAAAATGAGGATGTTTATTTATGTAGACAGAAGTTGGCCACAAAAGTCACCTACTGCTTCTTCCAGTATAAGTCTCCTCTGTGGCTTCTTCTAGAACACAGTGAGGACAGTAAATACCACCCTATCTTGTTCTCTTACAGCTTTCACTGCGGGATTATTAAGTGAACCACACATTTACCCAATTTACAGTCGTGTTGAAAAACTCTAGGAGATGTCAGGGTGTTGTTTTTGGTTTTGTCATTGGAGGTCTAATAATTTTTCCTACTAGTTTACCTGCTACAGCTCTTTAAAAATATGTTTACAAATACCTGCATTGTATTTTTGCAAGATACTACCTCGTCTCATGAGCTATTTCCTGGTAGAAACCCAAAGACTTCCTGATAATGATGGAATGTAATTTGGGTGCTTGGAAACAAGTCTGGGAAACTGCTACTGTGGACGCTGTGTTCTGTGACCTGTGGCTTCCCATCTTGGCTGGGGCTGCCCACACATGCCTCGCTCCGCGGAGCGTGACAAACAGCGTTTTGTTCATCTGAAGACTTAAACGTTTTTTGCGTTTGCCTTTTCCTGTTTTTTTTTTTTTTGGCCAGTTTTAGCAATACAGGGGATGTTGTAATCTCCCAAAATGTTTTCTGAATTTAACTTACGTGAGTCTGTAGTCTAGAAGGCAACCAGCAAATGCCCATTCCAGCATGAGAGTCTCAGTGTCCCACTGGCCTCAAGTCCTTTGCCACCAGAAGTTCTTAGTAGTTTATATCCCAGTGTGGATGATTTTCTAGATTCTTCTGCCAAGGCTTAGTTCAGGTTATTCTAAAGAGGCCTGAGGTAGAACGCACTCCTACCCTCATGCTTGTGAGTTTGCTGGTGTCTGAAGAACAGAGTCCCTTGCAGAATACTTAACATCCCAGGATAGGGAATCTGAACTCTAAGCAACCCTCTTAGCCGAGTCCCCCAGTCCTGGAGGTTGACACGCAAGTGGCCCTGAAACAAATGACATGGGCTGCCCCCGGCTTCTGAAGGACTTACAGATGCTCTCCCTGCCCTATCACATGTGCACTTGCTGGAAATCACCTCATGAAATCATTCATGCATTCGAGCTGGGCTGAATTTAATCCTTCAAAGGGAGGCATCTGTCAACTTTTTATGAAGCTGAACATATTTTATAATTTTTGACCTTGATGCTCAAGAAATTTCTGCCTAATCTAAAACTTTGCTTGAAATAGGTTGTCTTTTCACACAATGCAGACTTATTTGTGGTTTTATCCCCTGTCCCCATTCTGGAAGCAATACATGTTCTTTTAAATATATTGTCAATTTGAGGTATTTTAAGTTGATTTCCTTTAGTTCTTTTTTTTTTTGGTGGCTGGGAAATCTAGACAGAATTGATTTTTATAACGTAAATAACTATGAAAGAGTAGGTTCATCTTAACAAAATCATGTTTAAACTATTTTATAGAAGGACATGCAGAAAAATATAAACTAACATTTTAGGAATATGTTTTATTGACACGGAGAAGGAAAACTTTGAGTCCGAGAGACTCACATTTAAATCCTGCTTCATGCATGAACCAGCATTTTAAAGCAAGTTTCTGAAGCGTGGTGTTCTTATCTGTAGGAGTGAAGATACTGTATTTTTCTCATTGTTAACATGTGGATTAAATAAAATACTACATGGCAAAAAACCTGAAAGATACCTGATATTTGTAGTAACGTGGTAGCTTCTCAATTTCTCCTCCTTTTTGTTTCCATGTATTATTCCTTTTTGGATATCTCATTAGCACAGAAAATGTTGCTTTGGGGCTGTAGTCATTGTGATTCAGTCATTGAACATATTTTTTCACTTTGGGACATTGTCACCCAATGTTTGGCCATTCTAATAGATTTTCATTTATAGTTTACTAGTTATTACTTAATTTCAATCTAAAGAAATTTAGCCTTCTAAGTGGAATAAAATCCACGCCATCCTTTGTAAAGGATTTACTTCTCAGTGTGAATGTGGCACGTTTGAGCTTAGCTTCGACCTCACGTGGACCTCTTAAATTGCTAGGTTTAGAAGCCGGTAACCTAAAAGGTGCAATGATAGGAATTTTTGGTGTTTGTCTAATAACTACATGGGCAGGAACTGGGCCAGATGCTGTACATACATTTCCACGTTTAATCTTCCCAACCCTGTGATGGATATCATTATCCTTATTTTATGGGAGCAGAAATTAAGGCCCACAGAGCTTCCTTAACTCACTTGGGATATGGCACACTGAGAAAGTTCTGGGCTAGTGTCGCACCTAGGCCTGTTTGAGACTGTTAGTATTCTCCACCATCTAATTGCATTTAGGGGTCATGATTATGGGGGGTGGTAATCTTTTAGCATAAAGAACTTTAGCATCCCCCAAAACCAATGGTGAAGTCTGTCTCACAGGACAGACTGTCCCTGCTCCTCTGTCTCAGCCACAATTCCTGTTCTCTTCCGGTTAGGACTGTCGCAGTTCCCTCCACTCCTGTCTCTCCCCTCCCACCCCTGTAGCGCCTGTCACCAGGCTGAAGTCGGGCGGGGCTCCCTTGGCCCAGGAAGAACCATCCATTGTGAGGTTTGCTCTTGGGAATTTTCTTTTGCCCCAAACTGCCCCCAGACAGAGCGATCTAGACAGCTACCTTATGCGGTTGACCGCCTCACACTTACTGGCATGTTCTTTCCTTCTGAGATATCAACCTCATAAAGAATAATGAAGTTCACTTGGAAATTGTTTTCAAGTAAGTAGAAATGCCTAAGCAAGATCCAGCTTTCCAGTGGGTGGGAATATTCTTTGAATGTGTGTGTGTGTATCTATAAATGTGTCTCACTCATGTTACGTGGAGATGGTTCTCTGTCATGCAGTCCTAAGAAATGGACATCCTTTTCTCTCTGATTGCTGCACTCTTCCTTCCCTGCAGGTACCATGTTACGCCCAATAGCCTGCCAAGTCCGTACGGGTTAGAGCTGCCTGTTATCCTTCTAGTACTCCTGTCAAAATAACCATCACAGTGCAAAAACAAAGCCAAGAAATGCATCCTCCCTGCGCTGAAGCTGGACGCAGTGGCCAACTTTCAAATGAATTCTTTTTTATTTCTTTCTATTCTAGAAGCATTCCACAGTCGTAGGTAATAGGATTCCCTTTCCCGTGTCTAACATGTGCAGGCAAAGTCTTCATTTATTAAGCCTCTCATTGGGATGGCAGTCACGAGTTCAGCTTGGAAGATTGTCATGCCAAGATGATTCCTTCTCCTAAAAAAGAGGCCTCATAAGTTGTTTTTATTTAAATTGGAAGTTTTGTTAGTCTCTATGTGGAGACTCAAAGTACTTCTGCTTCCAGATTAAGTGTGGCATCTCCCCTATCTGAGCCCAGTGTTCCTGGGAAAATTTTATGAAGTTTAATCAGAGAAACAAAACGCACTTCCTCTTGTACTCTGTGTCACATCCTGTGGCTCCATTCATGTTCATTTTCATAAACTGAGGTTGTAGTTTAGATTTCCTCAGTATGAGAATAAAACTGGTGTTTAGGAGATTTCCCACTGGCTTTGCCAGTTGCTACTGGCGACTTAGACAAGCTATGGAACTTCCAATACCTTAAATGTGGGAATTGAACTGGGTCACCTTGAAGATTCCTTTTAGCTTTAACATTCTAGGATCCTGGGGGAAAAAAAAGATAGTTGCGTAGAGTAGGAATATTGTTTGTTCCTAAAGTATTATCCTTTATAATAGAGGGTTGTTTGAAAAGAGAGCTGATATTCAGATGTTGGACAAATAATTAAAATTGAAGGAAGTCTGCCAGACTGTCCTTGCTAACATGAAATTATGCTTGCGGGCACAACATTATGTCTTTTGCAACCAGTCAGCTTGTTTTTGAGAAGCACAATACACCGTAGACATCATAGTAGCTGGTGAGCTCTGTGTACAAATACACACAAGACCACAGTTACGGAAAGCGACAGTTTCAAACATCGGAACACAGCAATAAATTCAGATGTGGGAAAAAATTGAGACTCAAATGATTGTCACCAAGCCTAACATTTTCATTAGAGAGACCTACCTTACCAGTATAGTAGAAGACTCTGAAAACAGAGAAGATAGCAGCTGACAGCAAAAAGAGGACTAATTTTTTTTTAAATTAAAAATTTTAAATGGATTTTTCCATAATATATACAACGGGAAAATCTTCAAGTCATACAAAAGCTGTGCATATACTCACAAAATTAAAAGCTTCTACCCTCGATTCTCCTTCCTTCTTTCTAAAATTAACCGTTGTTCATAGGTTTTTGTTAGATCCTTTCCTAAAATGGCATGTGCACATTTCAACAGATAGATGCATAGCTTATTTTTACATTTATATAAATTATAATAATGTACAATTATTCTGTACCTTGCTTCTTCTCTTAATGATGCAGCTTTAAGTTATACTATATCATCTCATACAGATACATCTCTGTTTTAATGACAACATTGTTTATCATGTGGATGATCATAATTTATTAAATCAGTCTCCTATGCAAATTAAATGATAATTTCTCTTGTTTCCACATTTCTCAATCTGCAAGTTCTCCATTTCCATCTTTATCCTGTTTCTTAGGAAGTCAAAGCTTCATCAGATAGTCTGTTCCTACATCTGGGTGTTATTTTTTTTTCCCCATAGAGAAATGTCTAAAAGTGGAATTGATTGTTCAAAATATTTACAAAGTTTACCAGAAAGGTTGTACCAATTTGGATATTGCTGCAAGAAGTAAGAATGCTAGTTTATACTTGTTATCTATCCCTGGATATCAGAATTTTTTAAAGTTCTGGTAACCTACTGAGTGAAAAAGAAATTCATTGTTGTGGCTTATATTTTTAAAATCATTGATGTTAAAGTATATTTCCTATGTTAGTCCATTATGTATGTACAAAATTTCAGTTTGTGTTTTTGCCCATTTTTAACTAGATGAGTACTTTCTTTTGTATTGATTTGCAAGACCACTTCATAAATTAAGGAAATAACTACCATATTTGATGCAACTATTTTTCCAGTTTTTCATTTGTGGAGATTTTTTTCCCCCTAGAAATTTAAATTTTTCCAGTAATCAAATTCAGCAGTCTTTTCTTTCATATTTCTCTTATTGGAGTTGTATTTTTAGAAAGGCCTTCCCCGTTCCAATATTACATATTTAAAATTTGTGTTTTATTCTAGTGCTTTTCGAGTTTTAACTTTCTTAGGTTGTAATATTTGATCCTTCTTAATTTTATTTCTGGGTAAGGAGTTAGATAGGGATCTAGCTTTGTTTCTTTTTCCAAGTGGCTAGTCAACAGTACTGACTGAATAATTAATCTTTTTCCCCACTGATTTGAAATCTGTGAGATCCAGATTTCTACTTGTGTTTGGGTCTGTTTCTGAGCTCTATGTTTGGTTCCTTTGAGCTGTTTTTTCCTTCTCCAATTCCAATATATTTGAGTGACAGAATTTTTATTTATGGGTCATGCAGGGGGAAAATTTGCCGTTGTTCTGCTCTGTTCACTGTTTTGAGGCTATTTAATGAAGGGACATCTTTGTTTCCATTTTCTCTTATTAACATCAGAATTAATGTTCATGCTACCATTGTATCATTTAAAAAGAATTAACTTTGGCCATCACATGAAGCTTAAGAAGACTGAATGTAAACAAAATTAAAAATAAATAAGGTGATTTTAAAAATAGCATCTAGGAAGATTGTTTTTAAATGTCTTATCTGGAAATCCCACTTCTGTGCCAGTGTTCAATAAATACACTGTACCTGTTCACACACACACTTGTAGGCGATCTGCCAGAAGAGTATTAGTATTTCTTGTGCTTTGTGTCTTAGTATGTGGCACATCACATAGAGTTATGAATTGCCCTGATCTGACTGATTTCATATAAAGGTCTTTGCTTTGGTAGCAGTTGGAATCTATTCATTCTCCAAGGTAAATCTTGCAGAGCAGGAAGTTGAGGTTTTGGGGTAGATTCCAAGAGTCAGTTCTGACCTTATTGTTGGGGAATGTGGAAACCTAAAGCTTTCCTTTAGTTCATAATGTGAATAGTGAAGGATTTTTTCCCTCTGAGCTGATTGGGTATTTTCTAAAAGAGGATGAGCTTTTAATAGCAGGAATGTAACTTTGCATTTTGCACAAATCTGTACTTAAACATGGCCAGAGAAGGGCCCCTGCTCTAAAATCTCCTTATTTGTGCATGTAGTCTAAAGGAGAGCTCTTACTATTTATGTGGAGAGAAAATAAATGAGATTTCTTTCTGTCTGTCTTCCATATGTTTAATGGTAGAATTGTGGCTAAAATCTGGAGCTAAAACAGACTGTGGAGTCATTGAATTGATGCAATTATGAACCATTCTTGTCTCAGCATCAACTCTGCAGACTATCTCAGATAATCCAATATTAAGTGTCCAGGTGGTAAATACATCATAAGCTGAATGGGAAGTTTGGTTGTTTCTATTCAATTGAACAAACAGGCATAGGTTCTTATTAGTTCCAGACCCCAGTCAGAGAAACAGTATGGGGGTGTGGAAAAAGGAGAATATATTCTATTGTCTTGGTTTCAGATATTGAACAATCTTTTTACACTCCACCTAGCTCAAGATACCAAGCATGGTAATTTCTTCACTGACAATTAACACTGAAAATCAACTGTTGCTCCTTCCCAATGCACAAAAAGGGGCTATGAGAAGCTGTGGCAGATCATGACAGTTGGCACTCAGGGACAGCTGTAGTGCTTGGCTTGAGTTCTCCTCAGCATTGAGCACAGAGCTGTCCACTTAGTAGAAATGCGGCAGTATTTATATACACGTAGCATTCTTCCCAAATAAGAAGGGTAGCAGAAACTGACTGCAGGTTACCTCAGCAAACCTATCCAGAGGGCATCCGGATACATCCCCACATTTGAAGTAAAAGCATGGTGCAAGATCTCAAGGAATCCAAAGATTGGGAAACCAGCAAAGGGGTCATTAGGCTAAATAAAATGTGCCTTAGATCTTCCTTCAAACTTGATTGAATCTAGAGCCAGTCCTCCCTGGAGAGAGCTGTTGGAATAAGACTTTACTTTGACTAAATCCACAAGCAAGGAATTGCCTCTGCAACACAAATGATAGGCTCAGAACAAATTGCCAGACTTCAAGTTATACTACAAGACTGTAGTAATTATAACAGTATGGTACTGGCACAAGAACAGAGACATAGACCAGTGGATCAGAAGTGAGAACCCAGATATAAAACCATCCTCATATAGCCATCTAATCTTTGACAAAATAGTCAAAAACATACACTGGGGAAAAGAATCCTTATTCAATAAATGATGCTGGGAAAATTGGATAGCCACATGTAAAAGACTGAAACAGGATCTATACCTTTCACCTCTCACAAAAATCAACTCACAGTGGATAACAGACTTAAACCTAAGGCATGAAACTATAAGATTTCTAGAAGAAAATGTTGGAAAAACGATTATAGACATTGGCCTAGGGAAAGAATTTATGAAGAAGACCCCAAAGGCAATCATAGCAATAACAAAAAAATAAATAAACGGGACCTGATCAAATTAAAGCTTCTGCACAGCCAAGGAAACTATCTTGAGAGCAAACAGACAATCTACATAATGGGAGAAAGTATCTCTATACTACACATCTGATAAAGGGCTGCTAACTAGAATCTATATAGAACTCAAGACAATCAACAAGAAAACATCAACCCCATTTAAAAAGTGGGCAAAGGACTTGAACAGAAACTTTTCAAAAGAAGACAGACTAAATGGCCAACAAACATATGTAAAAATGCTCAACATCTCTAATCATCAGGGAAATGTGAATCAAAACCACAATGAGATATCACTTAACTCCAGTGAGAATGGCTTTTATCAAAAAGTCTCAAAACAATGAATGTTGGCGTGGATATAGAGAAATAGGAGCACTCATACACTGCTTATGGGACTGCAAACTCGTACAACCTCTGTGGAAAGTAATACGGAGATACCTCAAAGAGCTACAAGTAGCACTACCGTTTGATCCAGCAGTCCCATTACTGGGCATCTACCCAAAGGAAAAAAATACATTTACACTAGAATGTTTATAGCGCACAATTCACAATTACAAAGATGTGGAAACAACTCAAGTGCCCATCGATACATGAGTGGATTAATAAAATGTGGTCTATGTATACCATGGAGTCCTACTCAGGCACAAAAAACAATGGCGATCTAGCACCTCTTGTATTATCCTGGATAGCTCTGGAGCCCATTGTAGTAAGTGAAGTATCACAAGAATGGACAAACACCACATGTACTCACCATCAAATTGGTATTAACTGATCAACACTTACATGCACATATAGTAACATTCACCTGGTGTTGGGCAGGCGGTGGGGATGGGTATATTCACACCTAATGGGTGCGTCATGCACCCTCTGGGGCATGGGCATGCTTGGAGCTCTGACTCGGATCGGGCAAAGGCAATATATGTCACCTAAAAATTTGTATCCCCATAACATGCTCAAATAAAAAAAAAATGATAGGTTAAGAATAATTTGCCCTTTGAGCTGAGCTCCCCTTAGGTACTTTGTAGAAAACCCGAGGTAGGAGTTGTTCTGTTTTCTTTTGCTTTTTGGTTCACTTTTTTTTTCCTCTCTTATTTTATGTATTCATTTTGACTGTCAACAGTATTTTTCTAAATTGTGGTAAAATACATATAACATAAGATTTACCAGCATAACCATTTTTAAGTGTACAGTTTAGTGCTGTTAAGTGTATTCATATTGTTATGCAACCAATCTCCAGAACTTTTTCATCTTATAAAACTGAAACTCTATATCCATTCAATAAGAGCTGTCCATTCCCCGCTGCCTCCAGCCCCTCCCAGCCACCATTCTGCTTGGTTTTATGAGTTTGACTAGTCTAGACACTCACGTAGGTTTAATCATATAGTATTTGGTTTTTTGGTATGTGTCTGGTTTATTTTACTTAGCATAATATCCTCAGGGTTCATCCATGGTGTAGCATGTGTCAGAATGTCCTTGCTTTTTAAAGCTGAATGATATTCCACTGTATGTCTATACCACATTTTCTTTATTCATTCATCTGTCAATGGACATTTGGGTTTTGTTCACTCTGAATCAATAAAATATTTCAACACTGCCTTTGTCCATCTGAATATATCTCAACCAAGCTGGTATAGAATCTAAAGATACTTCGGGTTAAACTTTCACTATTGTTAATACTGTGAGCTGGCTTAGTGAGTGTTAAGGTGCACAATGGCAGTCCAAGGATTCCTTTCCAAATACATTCCAGTGACGGATCACTCGTCTCCCTACTTCGAACCTTCTTCACGTCAAGTTTAGGCAGGTGCAGGATTCATAAAAGAGTCAAAAGACAAAGCAGACAGCCACTTGCTGAGGGATGTTTGCCTTCTGGAATTAATATCCCTCTTCCCAGGATCCAGAAAGGTGTGTTTTTCATGGATGTTTTCAGACCTCTAAGCCTGAGATGTCGGTTTATTTTCTCAAGGACACAGTGCGTGATCTTTCTCCCCAGATTTTCTCGAAGACTCCGCTAGATAAACACTCAGAGGTGCAGGAAATGAGACTAGAGGAGACATTGAGGTTTTTTTCACCCCCTCTTGCCCTGGAATCCTTTTTCCTTCTTCAACACTGTCTTCACATTTCTCAGACAAATAAAGAAATGGAAACTTGGTTCGTTTATGTTTTACATATGTGCCAGCTTTGACCACTCTTGGCATGTTGGAAGTGGGAGGTGAATGGTTAGGATCATGCCCATGGAAAAAGCCAGAAGGCTTCTTTTTGTTTTTTAAGATATTTTGTTTTCATAGCTGGGGATTTCTGTTGGCTTAGAGGGAAAGAGAATGAAAAAAATATATTACTTCTTACTAGGAGAAAAGAGGGAGTACTAAGTAAACAATGACAACAGTGTACACATACGTAATAAGATACAGAAAATTCCACGTCAGTTTTGGGAAGAAATGCTTGGAGCTTTCCTCCCAGCTTTATTAAGGTATAATTGACAAATAAAAACTATATATATATTCAAGGTGTAAATGTGACAATTTCACATATGAATGCATTGTGAAATGATTACTATGATCAAATTAATGAATACATCCATCACCACACATAGTTCCTATGCTTTGAGTTTTGAGGTTTGCATTTGAGCATTTTAGGATAAAAAGAAAAAAAAATGAGTTTTGGGATAAATGAACAGAATAGTATCCATAGGATTTGCATATCATTCTTTTTCTTAAGAAAATTGCTTTATAACTGAAAGATAATTACTGACCCAATAAACTTAAGGTATGATTATTCTTATCCTAAAAGGACTGTCAGCAAATTTACTTCTAAAATATAAGTTGCTGTAGTTCATTCCAATAGTCACATAATAGAGTCTACTCATTTTACAACTATACAGTAAATGGTGAAAATTTAATTGACGATAAAGTATAAATGAAAATAAATCCTAATATGTAACCAATTAGGAAATGAAAAATATAATTTCATTAAAATTTGTTTGACTTAAATGTACTTTTCAGGAGCATACCTGCCGTGTAATCTCACATACACAAATAGCTAGAAATGTGTATGTGTGTGGTCATTTTTATGACTAGTAGATGCATTGGCTTTAAAATAGTTTATCTAGCATAGTGTAACAAATGGATCCATTTATTGACCCTGACTATAAATTCACAGCAGATATTTCTTTCCTTTTTCCTTTATGGTTTAAGAGATTTTTCTAAGAATTATTTTGTGTTATTGGTAAAATTTACCTAAAGATAAAGGGAAGTTATTATCTTAAAAGTGGGATATTAGTGAGATCTTGGGGAAAAAAGAAAAATGTATACATATCAGGAAAGCCCAACACCTGTACTTTCCATAGAATCTTGTAAATAATGGATTTCCAGACTAAGCAGGTTAAATTTTCACACCAATTCCCCGGGCAGTGATTTCAGCGAAGTCATTGGTAATTCTCTTTGGGGAGAAATTTGGGGGCCCAGCAGAGAGCAGATAGTGTCTGTACAAATCGCTTCTCCCATGCGTAGGCCCAAGGATTCAGACAGAGCTTTTGGAGGAGGTTACATTGATTGTCAATGAATGCAAATTCAGTTAGTGATTTTGTTTGTGAGGAACATGTAACCTGGGTCATTTGAAGAAAAAAAAAAAAAATGATGACCAGAGTCAGCCGATGTGTAATACAGGAAACGATGTCCTGGTTTTGATCCGCTAACATCTGTGTGTCTCCTGGCAAGGTTTTTGAATAGAGGTTGGCGAACAGCAAAGCGAAGGTATTTGTTGAGCTCTGACCATGAGCCAGACGCTAACGTCATTTCATTTACCACTGACTGCAGCTCGGGACGTGCTACGTGATATTATAGGATTTTCATTTTACAGACTAGAAGACCGAAGCTCAGCCAGGCTAAGTCGTTTGGCAGACGACACATCTAGGACAGTGTGTTTCCGTGCCTGTGCCCTTTGCAAAACACCTTCCTGTGCCTGGCCAGCTCCATGTCACCAGACACAGGGAGGGGGAACCTTCCTCTTCTTAATCTGAGGCTGTTCTATCTTCTTCATTCCAGAGGCAGGATTGTAAACACTGGAAAATCCATGCCAGGCCCTGAAATCCGTTAAGGAAAAATGAGTCATGATACATTAAACGTCTTTGGGTTGTGAGAGCTTCATGGGGAAATAAAGTATAGAAATGATATTTCTTCTTAAAAAGAATTGAATCTCTCTCTCCCCAGTAGAGACTGTTGGCAAGTTTGTGTATAATCATGGTCAGCAGAAAAGAAATCTAAGCAATAATGAAAAGCTTGTGTACTCGGAATGCCTTTAACCCAGAGAACCGAAGGGCAGGCCTTTGGGGGGGATCATGCTAGAAGGAGGTAGACTGGGGCAGGAGAAGAATCTCGCCTGGAAGGGAAAGACAGCGGCAAGAGAACGCAGAGATTAAAAGCAGGCATGATATGTGGTTGCTCTTCCCCCCTGGGGAAGGTGCTATAAATTGCTTTTGTTTTACTCCTATCCCCCCAAATCTTTTTTTCTTTTCAAAGAAAGGATAAAAAAAATTTTTGAGATATAATAACTTATTACCTTCTGCCTGTAGGCCTAGAAACCTCAGAAGTTGAAAGTAATTTTCTATTTTATATGCTGCAGATGCTCCCTGGTTTGAAATCTGTGACCTGTCTCCTAAACAACGATGACATCAGCGTGGAGGGCTAGCATTCTTCCACGTCGCGTAATGCCGGTAGCAGCCCTGGCGGGGGGCGGGTGGGGGGGGGGCGGGCGGTGGCAGGCAGTCTGATATTTTAGATCAGGGGTCCTTAAACTTTTTAAACAGGGGGCCAGTTCACTGTCCCTCAGACCATTGCAGAGTGCGCACTGTGGGCCCGGGACGAGTCGGCTGCTAAGCAGGACAGGCAGTGGTGGCAAAAACACCCAGAGGGCTGGATAAATGTGCTAGGCAGCCCGTATGTGGCCTTTGGGCCATAGTTTGAGGATGCCTGTTTTAGATCATGAATTCCTCAAGGGAAAGTTATTTACCATGATTCTGATTGTCTGTGAAGATACATTTTTTATTGTGTTCTACTTCTGAGACGGTATCGTAGATAACCTGTCTTGCCTGTTTGCATCTCGAAAGGTCTTTGTGTGATAACCTATTTTTGGTGTGTTTTCATAATCAGTTCAGACTACCCAAGCCATTAAATATTTGGAATTAAGAAAAACTCTCCCTTTGGAGAAGAATCAAGGAAATTCTGCTTGCTTTATTTAATTTTTGACATCTCTGGAGGGTCCCTGTGAACTCTTTTTACCCATTAGTAATTGACCTTGAACTCGGGTAGGTATGTCTTTCCTCTGGAGTCTACAAGTCAGTCTCCGTTGTAGTCTCATTAGCAGGAGGTTAAGTGATGAAACCAAAAGAAACGTCATAAAACAGATTGTGTGGGGACAAAAACAGATAACTGATGATGTCTTAATTGTAAGGATCATTTTCATAGTTGATCATACTTAACGGGTCATGTGTTTCAGCTGTCACTTTCCTTGGAACAGTGAATTTGTGCATCGTAAGTAGATTGTTGGAATCCAACTTTTCCAAAATTCCTATCTGGTTTCCTTTCTTCCCCATTAAGTGTCTTTATCTTTTTCCCCAACCTGGGCTTCATTCTTCTCTAGGGACTTTGTGACAGTTCCCTTCACCGCCTGCTCAAGGTCAGCGTCCATACACGTCTTCCATTCTGCAGAATGGGTGGGTGTAGCTGTGCTACCGTCTGAACCTGTTGCCCACTGTGCAATGGGGAGGTCCCAGTCCTGGGGGACAAGGGAAGCTAGGGAGCCAGGGACAATACAGGACTTTTCTCCACCTGGTGTTGGGGCAAGACTCGTGAAAAACAGTGAAGTTAGGAACAATTGCCTTTTGCACCAGTTATTTCCTCTCTGGGCCCCTTTCCCTGCATCTTAGCAAAATCTCCCCTCGAAAAGGATTCTTACTGAACTTATATAACTTATTGATAGTAAACTCTAACTGTCTGATGGGGCTGGTGTTGTGTCTCTCCCAGTGGTGTTTGCACTTTTAACAATGACGGTCACAGCCCCAGCTTAGCTCACCAGGCGGCTGTGGATTTGCGGGGTGCAGCGGGCATTGCTGGACCACGATGGCTCCTGGTTCCCTGAAGCCACCCTCCACCCTCCGGAGTTCCTCCACAAGCCGCCACCTGCCTCTCACAGGTCTAGCCCTGCCCTGTGATCAATGGGCAGGACGAGACTCTGCGCACCCCGGTGCCTGGTGACACGATGCGGTTCCCACCAGAGACACCTCTCGCAGGGTGGCTTCTCCGCCCGGGCTGTTTTTCTTCTCCTTCCTTGCTGGCTGCCAGCTCTGCACACCCAGTGGAAGCCTGCATCCCCTTGGCCACGTTGCGGGCTCCACCGGGGTGGGTAAAAGGTCAGTAGACAAATCCCAACAGAGTGAATGGGGAGGAAGAGAGACTCACTAGACGGTCCTTTAAAAGAGAGATTGAGTCCACCAAAAAGTGATCTTCTTTGAAGTGTTCCATGTGCAGTAATCATGGGTAGTGTAATATTTTTTCATCGACATACAACCAACTGCAAGGTCTATTTGTTGACTTTAGGTTTAAACTTGAAAACCTTGCTCTGTCCTTCTCATAAAAGGGCACACTGATCTGCCTAATTTAGATTATAGCGACCAGAGCACCACCATTCTATTAAAAAGTATCATCTTTCTAATGCCGACTCATCAAATGCTCTGTCTGTTTAAACTCTGCCCTCCACTCTGGATTTCAAGGCTGCTTGGTCACACCCCGAGGCCAGCGCCTTGCTGACAAGGTCAGTGTCAAACTAGGAATAGACAGAACATCAAGGTTGTTCTTGCTCAGCAATCTCACCTTGAAAGAGTGGGTTACTGTTCCCAGAGTGTTGCTGGGCGACATGCAAGTGGGGTTTATTGGCTTTGTGAAGGGGGTGGGAGGTCACCGTGGTACCTGGCAAATTATGAGAGATGCCCGGGGACCAAAAAGAAGGTGATTCCTTGCCAGGCGTTCCTGGCTAAGAGTTGAATTACCATGGAGCGAATAATCTGAAAATGATGAGTGACCTTCTCAACTTTGTCCTAAACCCCCGTGCCTGGGATTGCAAACCGAAGGGGAGAGTGTGGCTTTGTAGGGATTTGGGCATCGGTGGGGATTGGCTGGCCAATTCCTCATGGGGCTCCCCACGGCAGTGCTGGAGGGTGAAAAGGGTGTTGAGCCCTCCTCCCTGGGAGCCTGAGAATGACCCCCACGTCCCTCTACATCAGCCTCAGACCCACAGCGGCCGTCTGGGGCTTCAGGGTGGAAGATGAGGTAGAGGTGTCCATGCAGAAGTGTGTTCAAGGCCAACCAAGAGCGCTCATCTTGGTGATGTTGTTTCCTCTTTGCCACCTGACTTCGAGGTCCTCCTTCCCCTGCCTGCACCCTAAAAATGCACGAGCCCTACTGTAAACTGCGCATGTGAGGGATCTAGGTTGTGCTCCTTATGGGAATCTAACACCTGATGATCCAAGGTGGAGCTGAGGCGGTGATGCCAGTGCTGGGGAGCGGCTGCAAATACAGACCATCATTAGCAGAGAGGTCTGACTGCACAGTAAATGTGATGTGCTTGAATCATCCCCAAACTGTCCCTTCCTCACCCCACCAGTCCGTGGAAAAATTGTCTTCCATGAAACTGGTCCCTGGTGCCCAAAAGGTTGGGGACCGCTGCTCTAAAGGGTGGAGATGGAGCCACCCAGGCTGCTGTTTCGGGTGGAAATGCCCATGAAATAGCAGGGGCACCCCAAACCCATCTGGACCCTATTTATGGCTTATGCCGCCTTTGCAACAGCACTCTAGTTTGTTTGTGAGTAACAATTTCTGTTTTTCTCTCGTTCCCAAAACCTATTTCTTGTTAGATTGCTTCTATCACGTATTTTCAGCTTATTTCTGTAACATTCTGATGGGCGGAGTGTCCAGGAAGCTCCGCAGTAATGTTTTCTCGTCTTTCTCCTGGAAGAGCCCTTGGTAATCTTCGTAAATGTTTTTCAAAAGCCTTTTAATGACATTCCTCAGTGCCCCGCTGATCACTTGTGAACCGTGGACAGGCACCAGCTCCGGAAGTTCCATATTGATAATGATAAAGGGAGCTACAAAGGGAGCTGTAAGACTTAATTTTGCTAAGGGGCTGTTTCTCTCTCAGTGTAGGGCCAGAAGCTGTTTGTGTGCTCAGAGACTGTGATTTTAACTTTTTGTAACTTGATACTTCCAAGCAATTAGTGAAGGCTGTTTAGAGTTGAATTGTCATGTGCATATATTCTATTTTAATTCTTTGCAATCAGGGGAATGAGCGTTAAACTTCTTCAAGAAGAACTCCTAGAATCCAGTCATCTGATTTTCAAACATTGAAATCTTATTTCTATTTTATTATTATTTTTTTGAGACAAGGTCTTGCTCTGTTGCCCAGGTTAGAGTGCAGTGGTGTCATCATAGCTCACTGCATCCTCCAATTCCTGGGCTCAAAAGATCCTCCTGCCTCAGCCTCCCAAGTAGCTGGAACTAGGTGCACCACCACACTTGGCTAGTTTTTCTATTTTTTGTAGAGACAGGGTCTTGCTCTTGATCAGGCTGGTCTCCAACTCCGGACCTCAAGCAATCCTCCCACCTTGGCCTCTCGGAGTGCTAAGACTAGGGGCAGGAGCTACTGTGTCTGCCCTTTACTTATTTTATGAATGAAAAAGCTTTGACTGGATATGAAAAATGACAACCAGTAGTATTCACCCAGCTAGCAGAATATATAACCTTCACTCTAGTGACTTCCAAATCATGCCATAGCGCTATAGTTGGATGATGGTGGTGGTGGTTTTGTTGCTCTTCTTGTTCTTCCTCCATAGATGATCTTCCAAAAATGAGGTGTTAAGAATAATAATTTGTAACTACGGCCCTCAGTTACGTTGTGAGTATCATAATGATGTTTGATCAAACAAATTGGCAACTGATGATGGCACATGTTCTTTGTCTGTGTAAATAATATCAACCTATCTTTGACTTCAAGAAATGGTGTCACTTTCTTATTTGATTGCTCTTAGCAGAGAAATGGACCTGTCAAGAGTAGTATTTGTACAAGAAGGTATTTTCCTCCCAACAAACCGTATCAGCTTTCACAGAATAATCACAGCCTCAGGAGTATTTCTGGCTGTCTCTGCAGGTTACCAGGCCGGATGCCGGGAGTGGGGCCAGGGACCAGCACCGAACTCTCCCTGTGACACAGGCTGGTGAGGGCAGCAGAGTTGGCTGAACCCAGCCCCCGGGGCTTGGGGTCAGAGGACATTGCAGCTCCGCGGGCAGGTGGGCCGCAGGGCCCCAGGTTAGCAAGTCTCGTGGCAAGGTCCCCAGCTGGGCATGCAGCTGCTAACATCTGGCACCATAGTTTTCCTGATCGTAGTCAGTTTGGGCCGTTGTGACAAAACAGTGTCGAGTAGGCCACTTAAAGAACAGAAATTTATTTCTTACGGTTGTAGAGGCTAAGAGTTCAAGGTCAGGGTGCCAAAATGGTCAGGGGCTGGTGAGGGTTTTCTTCCTACTTTGCAAATGTATCCTCACATGGCAGAGAGAGAGAGAGAGCGAGATCACGTCTCTCCTGTCTTTTGAAAAGGGCGCTAATCCCATCATGAGTGCCCCACCCTCGTGACCTAATCACCTCCCCAAGGCTACACCCTCAGACGCCATCACAAGGAGGATTAGGGCTTCAACACAGGAATTTGGGGGGACACAAACATTTAATCCATCACTTGTGACCTGAGGCCAGCGCTGGAGGTCTTCTGTCTCTGCACTGAGTGGATTAGGGTGAGCATAACACGTCTTCGTGCTTTAGCAGCAAAACATTTTCGGGACTTTCTTTTGTGTATGCCATAGGGTCCTTCTCCTTGACGATAGCTTCCTTGCTTTCTTACATTTAGAGCTTTGCAGTGAACAGTGCTTTCGTCCAGTTTGCCTCATTGGTGCTTCTCGGTGACCCTGGGCAGTGGCGGGATGGTCATTGCTGGTCTGCAGGTGTGGACAGCTCTGTGGTTTAATGAGCCCAGTCCACAGCCTGATGTCGGTTCAGTCGTTTATTCAAAGTAAAACAGCAAACGGGTTCTGCACGGAGGCCTGAGACTGGGTCTCTGGTCATGCTGCCAGCAGGGCCTTCCCGAGGGCGTTCAGAGCTTTGCAGAGATCACCCAGGGCACCTGGCATGTCCTTGCTAATGACTTGAGATGGGAGCTGTCTAGTGTCGTTGGGAGGCTGCTGTGGATTGAATGTACCCCGTGCCCCCGAATTTCTGTGCTGGGAACTTGATCCCGGATGCAACAGTGTGGAAACGTGGGGTCTTTAGGAGGCTCTGCTCTCATGAGAGGGTTAATAGCATTATCTCAGGGATGTGTTTTAGACTGAAGGAGGAGTTGACAGGCCCCTTCCACTCTCATGCACGCTGAGACAGAGGGCATCTGTGTCTCCAGCAACCCAAAAGTTAAAATTTGCCATAAGCGTTTAATCCAACTCTTCGTGTTAACACACGTGGAAATCAGAGGCAAGATGAATGCCTAAGTTTCACCGAGTTGGAGGCAGGGCCTGGACTAGATCCTGGTCCCCGACTCTCAGCCCAGTGCTCTCACTGCTGAGCATCAGAGTGACCTCAGGGGTCATTCCACAGATGCCACACTGAGCCCACTCCAGACGTTACAGAAGCTTCCAGAGTGGCCATGTGTGAGGCCAGCCCCTCCCCACTGTAGGTAGAGGAAGGCAGGGTGCACGGAGGCACCCCGAGCTGGTCACCTGTGCCTGTCCCATTCCCTCATGCCTCCCCACTTCTGCTGCCAGTTGGCTGGAATCTATGAGGTTCTAGAACGTGGGACCTATTTTCTACAGGAGAAAGGGAGAATCAGAAGCGCATTCCTGACTGGCTTTCATAAATGACCCTACGTCTTATCCTACCTCTCCTCCCTTTTAAAATTCTCACCTTCTGCCCAGACCGGAGCATGAGAATCCTGCTGTTAAACAAATCCCCTTGCTGCGGCCAGGACAAGTGTCACCTGCCACAGAGCTCAGTTCCTGCACCCACAGCAGCTCTTGAAGCCGGGTGGAACGTCTTCCAACACAAAGCCTTCGTAATAACCAGGGGGAAGCAGAAACCTGGAGTTTGGAAGCTTTTTTTTTCCTTGAGAGGTTCTGAGTGTTTTTATTTAGCTTTAGCTTCGTGTTCCAGGGGAGGAGGATTTGGGTGAAAATTGAAGGAAAACTCTGCCAAACAGAAATTCCACATCGGATGGATATTTTCCTCCTTTTAAGAAGGCATGAGAGCAGCCAAGAAGCAGGGAGGCGCAGGGGAGTTGGGGGTCGGATTGGAATGCTCGCGATCATCCTCTGGAAGGGAGTCCCAGCAGGTGGCTGCTGAGGGCTGGACCCAGGCCTGCCGACAGCTTGCGGGGCTGGGGGTGCCCTGCCTGGGGCACACGCCTCCACTCCCCAGACAGGGAGTTTGTCTTCAGGAGGTAAGCTCCAAATCAAGCAGGCTGTGCACTGCCAAGGCTTCCAGAGCCTTCTTCCGACCTTCCATTCATTCATTCTGTATGTGAAATCTGAACACCGATGAAGCTATTCCTGCCTTCGAGATGCTCCAATCCCGGGATGCAAGGGCAGGGGCCGGGGCATGAACAAGAAGAACAAGTAAAACATAAGAGTACGCAGAGTTCTCAGGGTCATTGTGATGTTCATCTGGTCAAGCAGTTGAACAACCTGCATCTGGTTGAGCAGTTCTGGGAATATCTGTCCCTCTTGCAAAGATGACCTGAGTTAACTCTTTCCAGACCCCTTGTGTGACCCTGGGCAGGGACACTTCCAACTCAGCTCACTTCCGTTTGCTTCTTTGTTACCTGGGCGTGTGGAAGTTTAGGGAAGAACTCTGAGATCTATTAATGAGATGCTGGCCATCCTACAAATAGCCAGTGTGTTTGTTCATCCTACTACTATCTTTTGTTTGCATGAGAATATTAACTACTTCAAAGCTCTCGTGAATCTATTGCATCATTTTAGTCTCCTACCAAGGTGGGGAAGGTGGTTTTTTGTTTTGTTTTGTTTTGTTTTTGTTTTTTTGAGACCGAGTCTTCCTTTGTCGTCCTGATTAGAGTGCAGTGGCCTTATCATATCTCACTGCCACCTCAGACTCCTGGGCTCAAGCGATCCTCCTGCCTCAGTCTCCTGAGTAGCTGGGACTACAGACATGCACCACCATGCCCGGCTAATTTTTTCTATTTTTTCGTACAGACGGGATCTCGCTCCTGCTTAGGCTGGTGTCGACCTCCTGGGCTCATGCGATCCTCCCTCCTCGGCCTCCCAAAGTGTTAAGATGAACAGGTGTGAGCCACAGAGCCCAGCCTGAAAAGTGGATATTGAGACACAGAATGGAAGATGAACAACCAAGGTTAATATAATATTTAGTAGCTGCTGTGGCCTGGGTTGTCTTATCAGAACAGTGGCCATACAAAGTAGTGTGGCTGTAATGACAACTGGCCACACTGCATATGACAGGGTTTTTTTTACATGTAATGGCAAGGTCAGAGAAATAATTCTGTAATCCTTCAAACTCACTACTTTGAAAGCCAGAGGTCCTCTGTATACTTAAATATATACGCAAAGTATACTTGTTTTGGTTTTTTGCTTTTTAATCAGACTTCTTCCTTTGTCTCATGAGAATGGTAGCACACAGGGCTTCAGACATCTCCACTGGCCACCTGCTGCCCAGGAGTGACAATATTTTTAGCCTCTTATTAAGCCAAGTGCTGTGTTACTGTCAGCCAGGTGCTGGCGTTAGCATTTTTCTTAAGTTATCTCATTTTATACAACAAATGGCAATATAGACATCGTTATTATTAATACTATTATTACTACCTCATGGATGAGGAAACTATACAAAACATGCCTTAGGTAATGTGCCCAAGGTCTCAAAGATAGTAAATGCTTAAATTGAGGCTTAAACCTTGGTCTGGCTCTTTCCAAAAAGTTATACTCTCAACCACTACCCTCTCTTCTCTATAGGATTACTTAAGATTCCTAAGATTTCTTAGGAAATTAGAAATTTTTAGGATACCTGCCCTGCATTCTTTTCTGTTAGATGTTGCTGCTTTCTTTGTGTACCCTTTGAGGTCCCTCAGACTTTGTTGTAGTTGAAAATTATCGTTATATCAATTATAAATCTGAGCATAACCTATAAAGTCTCACAAGTTTATACAATTTTATTCCATCTATAATATTCTAAATAGTTTAAAAAAGGAATTATATTGCAATTGGATTTCTCAATTGAGTATTTTATTAACCCCAAGTAACCAGAAATTGCTTTGATCCTAATTTACTAATGGACTATTATCTTTTTTTTAAGAAAAATTTTTTACATGAGCCGATTTCTATAATAACTTTTCTTTTTCTTTTTCTTTTTTTAAATGTGGGTAGACCGAATCTTTAGGATAGAATTACTTCTAAGAGGATTTTCCCAACATTTGCTCTCCTGGCTTTTTTAGTTTTGTGTCACGGGGGCTACTAATTTTTGATTCTTCAATGGCAACTTTATTAAATCTATTAGACTTGCAGCCATCAACTCTCTCCCCTCTGTCACGGGTTAGTGAGCAAGCAGTCTGCTCACTGTAGCTTTTTCATAGACTGGCTACAGCCGAAGTGGGTTTGAACGAGGGGCTCTGGGGGCATATTGAAAAGACTGACCCAAAGCAATGAGTGTGGAGTGTGTCTTGTTTCCTTCTATGTTTGGGATTTTTGCTGCCTCCTCCCATCCTAATGAAGACTGTATGTATGGTACTTGCTAAGTTTAGGGCACCCCCTCGTGGTGCAACTGATACAAACTCCATAAGAGAACACTAAATGATGGCAAGATAACAAGTGACAAAGAGGTGATGCATTAGCTATGATCTTACTGCTGCTCCATTTTTAAAGCTCTCAAATGAATAAAATCTTATTTTCTCCCTTTATTTCAAATTCATCTGTAGCTATTTCTAGCATTTTCAAGGCTAAGTTTTTTGGAAATAGGAACAAATCAGAAAAGCAAGCACAAATAATTTGATGCTAAATCCCAGGTGGCTTTTAAAAATAATTTCTTTTTTATCACAAAAGTAATACTTGTATATTCTAGCAATGTTAGGAAGAATAGATTAAGAATAGAAGAATCATCTGCAATCCCAGGATCCACATAGAATACCTCTGTTAATTTGGTGTACATAATGCAATTTATCAATGTAACAAAATTGCACTTGGACGCCATGAATACATACAAACAAAAAAATGAAAGTAAAAAAATTTTGGTGTCTATTCTTCTGTTATTTTTTTCTAGGCATATAGAATCAAAGAAAACCAAAAGCGCATGCCATTTTTCCTAATGTGATTTTATCCGCTTAATTAGATGTGTGAACTTCTTTCTTCCATGTTGTTGTAGACTTGGCCCCTGCAATCTGCTAGAGCTTGCTAGTCCTGCTAGTTTCGTTGTGTGCTGCAAACACAATACTACATGAGGCTTCCTTGTGGGTTATTGTAGATTATTTCCTTAAGGTCATTTGCTGGAAATAGAATGGCGGAATCAAAAGGCTATGCAAAATTTGAAGACTTTTGATGTTTATTGTGGTTCATTTGTTAAAGGAAAACATCTTTTTAATAATGCATGTATTTTTTTAAAAAAGCCTTCACATTCCTAACATTTGCATTCTTAGAATGTGTTAGGATTTATGCATAGCATTTTACATACCTCAGTTTCATTTAATCTTCCCAACATCCTATTATGATCTATTGTTATCCCTGCGTTTACTGATGAGGAAAGTTGGGCTTACAGAAATTAAATAGCTGTTATGCTACTTCCAAAGCTGGGAGACAGTAGGTTTCCAGAAATTTGTTAAAAAAGGAACTTTACATTCTTGGATCTTGAACTAAATGGAAACTAATATTACCCTAAAACTTCTCCACTGGCAAAAGAGAGAACAAGGATGTTAACAATAAAACTTCAGAGGAGAAAAAGGCAGTATGCTGCCATAGATTTAGAAACATGAATGAAAATCTACATTAAGTTTCTGGCGATTAGGTCTTTATCTTGGCATATATGGCGGATGACTCAGTGATCACTGTGTCATTATTATGCAAACTCTGGAAGTATTCTAATATAGAAATGTTTTCTCAGGATCTTATACTTTTTTGGGTTTTTTTTCCATGGAAGCATTTTCCCTCACCACAGTCCTCTAACTTGTTAGATTGCTTCCAAAGAGGCAAAAGTTGACTCTACGGAAAGTGATGTCAGAAAAATCTTCAATTTCTGAACAAAACCAGAACTTTGGGTGTATGTTTAAATTCTAGCAGCCTCCAAATTTCCTTATCGTTGCTCACTAGAGATGAACATTTCACTTTTTGCCACCTTTACTGATACGTTTCTTTTTACCTTGTTATGTAATTATCTTTGTTCTAGAAAACCCCCAAAATAGATATGGCAGAAGAAGGAAAATAAACATTGCTCATTGTTCAGACTGTTATAAATACTATATGTGTGTTGTTCATTTTTGCTTCTCTCTGCCACATCTGTGCCTTAGGCATGTACACAATATTTGCTGTTTGTGATCAACTCTTCTCGGGCTCAGAAGCACTATCTCGTCTTAGGAAAGAAACCTTCAACTCCTTTCCTTCTTGTCACATTTAGCCTTTCAAAGAGCACTCAAGTGCCATTCCTTATGACAGCTCCATCTCTAGCTTCTTTTTACCATTTTCCTCTTCTGATAGCCGTTGAATTTATTAGGAGTCTTTGAAATAATAAATGCCCTTCTATTTAATTTTTACAGCATTAATAGTTTTGCTGTTCTAGCCATTTCCTCCAGGTGCTTGAATCTCCCTGTTTTCCCAGTTACCTTCCCTTAATCTTGATATAACCCTCTTTCTATTTGATAAACCACTGGATTATCATTATAATGGATTACTTAGTGGTTCATGCAAAGCACTCAGCTCTTTTCTCACCCATGCTTATTTTTTACGGACAATTTTCTGTTTTATAGTCAAAGCCATAAATCAGGCTTCTAAGTTCTACACACTTGATTTAGCTGGTGGATGTGAGAGGCCTCATAAAATCCAATTTTTTTTTTTCTCTCTGCTTTTTACTGTCAGGCTCAGAACTTACAGGGCTCAAAATTTTTTCCACGCTGAAAAGTGAAAAAAGGTTCTCTGCGAACTTCATTTTGGAATCCTGAGAAAACTTATCCGGGATCCCAGAGACTGGAGTTCCTGAGGCCTCAAGTTCTTGAGCTGCTTCTTAAGGGTTCACTGACTCTTCCAAGAAGGGCTTCCTGTTTTCCCAGTTCTCTTGGGGACTTCCCTGCCCTGATGCTGGGAGACTTCTAGACTCTTCCAGCTTCTGACCTCAATCAGCAAAGGCAAGAAAAGATACAACCAGTAGAGTTGGGGTTTGCTCCAAGGTTCAGAGCCTTTGACCACTCATGTGTGTCCCTTGTCCCTACTGTCTTGGCCTTCAAATGACACTTGCCTAAAACAACTACTGTAGTGACTTCCCCTGTCCCCTTTTCTGCAGGTATCCCATTTTTTGTTGTTGCAAGTCTTTCTGGTGAGAGTCGCCTTGCAGAGAGTGGTTAAGGTCTCTGTCCCTCCTGGCAGCTTCGTTGGGGCTCCAGTTCCCTCTGGGACCCCCATCTGTTTTGGTCGTCTCTGTGCAGGGCTGTGGCTGTCCTGGTTGTCTCCCCACAGCCCATGTGACTCCTCATCTTGTAATGGAAACTCTGTGTGATTTTTTTGCACCCTTTTTCCTGTTGCCTGTCCGTAGCAGCTCTTCAAAGCTATCATCCTGTTTTCATCTTGCGCTTTTACTTACCATTCCCCTGCGGGGCTTTATTATTTGTGGTTCTACTTCAGGATATTTCTTTCATAGTTGACAAAGCCTGTAAACGTCACAGCAGAGAATGAGAGGGCCCTACAGAAACTCTTACCTTTCTGGGGAGAATATATTCCCCTGGAAAAGGGCTTTTATGAGGTCACGGTAGCTAATAGTTCTTCTAATGGTGTCTCTTCTTTTTTCTCTTAAAGGTCTCTTCAAACTCTTTACTTTTTTTTTTTTTTTTTTTTAATCCATAAGTGCATTCTTGGTAGAATATTTTAGTACAGTTCTTGACTGGAAACCTGTCTTTTTGGCTTTTGAGTATAGCCACCTGTATTCAAATGTTCTTTTTCTTCTTGTGGATGTTTATCTCTCATGTATGTGGGACTAAGTTAAAATAATATAGTTGTTCAGAAATACGCACGTATATATTATAGATATACAATGGTGATGTGGATCTTGGACGTATGATTCAATTCTGATGGTATTTAGAAGCTCCCATGTGTTGGTGGTCTAAATGGATACTTCTGCATGCACGTGTAATAATATTATAGATGCAGCTGTGATACCCCATTGGCTGATTTGGGGTACAAAAGGAAGTCATTCTTCTGGCATGAAGATTATAGAAATTTTCATTTTTTAAAACACAAAAATATATTTTGCTGTCATGGTTTTTTAACAAATTAAGTTGTCCAAAAATGAGTCAGTGGGATCAAAGAGAATTAAAATATTTAAATACAGGCACAGTATTTAAATATTAAATAAGGAGGCTTGGCTTGGTGTCTCACGCCTGTAATCCTAACACTCTGGGAGGCCGAGGCGGGTGGATCACTCTAGGTCAGGAGTTCAAGACCAGCCTGAGCAAGAGCGAGACCCTGTCTCTACTATAAATAGAAAGAAATTAATTGGCCAACTAAAAATATATATAAAAAAATTAGCCGGGCATGGTGGTGCATGCTGTAGTCCCAGCTACTCAGGAGGCTGAGGCAGCAGGATCGCCTGAGTCCAGGAGTTTGAGGTTGCTGTGAGCTAGGCTGACACCACGGCACTCTAGCCCAGGCAACAGTGTGAGACTCTGTAAATGAATGAATGAATGAATGAATGGCACACTTCATGGTCTACCGGGTTCAGATATTAGAATTGTGCCCTGAATTAGAGCATGGATCTTCCGGCAGCGAGCACAGCACTCACAGGCCTGCTCTCATAGAGCAGCTCCGTGGCCAGTGTCCCCAAGGCCAGTGAAAATCAAGGTGGCAGCCTTGGGCCTCACCAGTAGACCGCATTCTGACTAAGGAAGGTGTTTCCTTTGGGTTGGGCAGGCTCTGGTAAGTCCTCTGCAGCCCTGGGACAACCTAGGGGACACAGTGGGTCAATGTGACACATTCTCTAATGATACAAGGTGAATTCAGATGCACCCATTCCAGGATATTTTGGGGAAAATTGATTGCTAGTTAGGGCTTGCTTTCAACATTTCTTTCTAAAATATAAGGATGGAACTGCCACCAGTTTTTATTTCTGTCTGGCGGAGAGGGGTTAACTGTGCTATATATTCCTCACGAGCAAATAGCTGGTCCGTGTAGTCAACCTGTTCTTTTTCTTTTCGTGTTTTCACCCCTTTTCTTTTCTATTTTTTCTCTCTCTTTTTCTCCTGGTCCACAGGCTTTGAAGTGCATGCTGATCTCTCTCCAGGCAGAACTTGACATTCAAAGGTACTTGATGAAAATTGAATCATCTCAGCGAGTTAGTACTCTCCCTTTTCTTTTTCTGCACTGACTTGTAACCTCATCGTGCGCCTTTTGACTCAACCGCGTGTGGCATACTAATCAGTGTCAGCGACTAAACCAGATGCCTGGCATTTTCTTCTGTTTACCCTAAGCCCTGATTCAAAACGTTCAAAGCCAAGTGCTTGCAGCATTCTGAAACATGTGCATTTTTTTTTTAATTATGGGCGTTGATATTAAAATGAACACTAATTGCATGCTTGCTCGGAAATGTTTAATTCGCTTTCCACAGATTGGATTGTGGAATCAGCAGTAATGCAACAGCAAGTCAGGGATCTTTGAACAATCATTTGAAAAGTGGGGCCTCTCTAACAAGAGACTCCATCCTCGCCAGCTTACTCAGGCAGAATACTCGGGGAAGAAAAGCAGAAACCGGCATCATTCTAAAATCCCAGAGCTGTGGAACTCTCCTTCACTCAGTTCCATTATATCCAGTATTTGGTCCAGATCATTCTACTTATTTACAATTTAATAACAATGATGATGGAAGCAAATACATTTCTGTAGGACTTACTATGTACCAGGCACTATTATAAGCGCTTTACAAGGATTAACTTCAACCTTGTGGGGGCAGGTATACTATGAACTCCATCTTACAAATGAGGAAACTGAGGCACAGAGAAGTTAAGTAACTTGCCAAGGCCACACAGCTAGGTAGTGGCAGAGTTGGGATTTGACTCCAGACAGTCTAGCCCCAGAGTCGTCAGCTGTAAGCTTATTATTTATTAGCACATGAACTTCAGTGTTCTCTATTTTATGTCGGGTCAGTTGAAAGTGCTACAACCGGGAGGAAGGGAATGGGGCGTTTCTAACCATTTTGCTCCGTGCCGGGTGACTGTGCCAACTGATGCTGTACCACGTAGCCACCCACGTCCTTTTGTCCCCCGACGTGGCCTGTTTCTCTGTTGTCCCCGAACATGCTCAGGATGGAACCATTCGGTCTTTACGGCGAGGTTTGAGACACACTGTGCTTGGAACGTCCGACCACCTGGTCTCTGTGCAAAGGTGACCTCCTGCCCATTGGCCGGTCCTCACGGACCATGCCATCCTTGTCGCCTTCCTGTCCTAATCAGTCTCTCTGATCTTTTTTTAGGGTAACAGGCTCAAATTAAGAGAGTTCCTGCCCAAACCAATAAACGTAGTAGTTCAAGTTTAGACGTTCTCAAGAGAATCATTGTCAGGCCCTATAGCATCCCAGTTCTGACGGTGTTCCTCTGAAATTCTTTCCACGAGTTCTTAATCATTTTCACGTTTCTACAATTCATGCAAAATACAGGCATCTTTATGATTTCCTCGCACATGTATTGTACACTAAATAGATATGCAGAGACAGAAAAGAATAGCGCGGTGAGAGCTCTTCCCTACAGCTACAGGCCTGCTGTTAACCTTCCTCCTCCTTCTAGAACACAGGTTGGACATCGCCATGTTGGATTCTCCCATCATAAATTATACAGAGTCCGGGACCCCTCCTACTATTCTTTTTGTCTTGTGCTTGAAACAACTCCTTAGTACTGACTTTTGTTTCTTTTTCCTTTTCCTTTTTTTTTTTTAAACATAACAGCAAATATTTGGATTTCTGGGAACTTTTTCAAAGTGGTTTTTCTTTTTTTTGGCATTTATAAAAAGTTACAATTATAGCGATGTTTTTGGGAGTTGGACTAGAAGGAGGGTTCAGGTTGGAACCTGAAGATGTTCTTCCTCCCCTGTAGTTAAAGGATCCTCTGCTGATGTCGAATTTTCTGTTTTGAAGTCGGATGTGACCAGTTGCCAATCTCATAAGACCAAGGCAAAGTCATGGTGGACCCATTAAAGGGCGAGTGATATCCTTCTCCTCTCACGTGGGACCCCACAGGGCAGGGGATGGCCCGAGCATGGCAGGGAGCTGAGCCATCTAGCACCACCCTAATGAGAGGAATTGCTACGTTACCACGTAAGCATAGCTAAAAGCTTTGCATCACTTACAGTTCCTAAGTTGCTGTCCTGTGCATTTTTCTCAATTACTCCTCTCCACAACTCTGATTATTTTATATAAGCGAGAACTGAGGTTCAGAAAGGCTTCACGTGGGGTCACGCTGCCAGTACACGGCAGGACTGGAGCTGGCATTTCATAAAATAGTGTGATAAAAGCAGTAAGTCCTTTTCATTCTCAATCTTGTCTTCTGTCCATCTCTTCAAACCGTGGCATTCTTTTCCTATAGCAGGACTAGAGGAAGAAAAGAATCTTTGGCCTGGAAATCTAGAACTTTCACAAAGTGTCTTTTTTTCATTTGAAAATCATTCCAGTGAAATTGGGTAGATGGTGGATGGTGTGTGTGTGTGTGTGTGTGTGTGTGTGAAGTCACAGTGAACTCAGTTCCCAGGATGTACAGAGAGGATCTGGCCACAGTGCTGAAGGCTTGGTGGCCCAGGGCACCTACAGTAGCCCCTCTGTCCCAGCTGTTTGTGGCTGTCTCCACCGTGGGGTGGTGAGGACATCGTAAGTTCTCCCTTGATGTGGCCCAGCCTCTTGCAGGACTTGAGGGCCTTTGCTGTCTGGAAAGCCTCTTTGATTTGGCAACAATGCAGCTAAACTTTCGGGTACCACCCTGAGTTTGGGGCCCCACATCTTTTCAGAAAGCACTGAACCCTAGGCTGCAAGGACGAGTTTAATAATGGCTTTTGTTAGGAGGTCTTCTAAGGTATGTATTTAGCACCCTGCCTTGCGCTGATTTTATTTTACTGGAAATTTCAAAGGCTACAAGTAGGTCCTTTGCCTTTCATCACCGGAATAACGGCAATCCTCGACAGACACCTTTTATCCCGAAGCCTTTGAAAGAGCATTCTTGACTCTGAATTGCAAAGGCGTCTTGCTGCCTTGCTCAGACCTCAGCCAATGAGGACTGTGGGAGCCAAAGCTCATTCAACTTTTTTGCCTGTTTATAATGTATACTTTTCTTGTTCCAGAAAGAAAGGGGAGAATGAATAAATTCATTGTTTGATTCGAGGCAGCTTGCAATCAAGAGACTTCTACCCTAAGGTTGATATACTAAAAATTAAAAGGCAAAACCTCGAAGGAAGCAAAGTTTCAAATATAGGTACTACGATTAGTTCGAACATTAAATGTAGCTTCAAGCTTCCTGATGTACACGATATTTTACATAATGCTCATTATGTGACAAAGTCATACTGTTCATTCTTCATGAGGCAAACTCATTTTCCTTGTTTGAAATTCTAAAAGAAACATTGTTCATGCCTTCATAAAAAGATAACGTAGCAACAAAATAAAAGAGGAAAACACAGCACTAAATAATAATCGCATGCACGTATGTCTGAAAGGGGTGGAGGTCTGAGTTCATGAGATCCAGACATAGAACTTGCTGATGATCTGATTTTCTAACTTGATGGAAGGATGATAAATTGAGATGATGGGCAAGCTAAGCTTTACTTTCTTTAGCTAGCCAGTGCTAGGTGCTATTTCAGGAGAGAGTCTATGTCACGGTACAGGTAGGCCACCAGGCAGGCAGGTGGCAGGTTGATGTCTGATCCAGGAGGTTGAAAAGGCTGCCTCAACTTCCCGTACTAGCATTAGCACTACAGATAGGAAAGTCAGCCTCTTTAAAAGATGAAGTGCAATCTGCATGTCCAACATCAATCTGATAGCTCGGGCACTTCTTTCTTAATTAACTGTATCTTGTTTTGGAATTGAAATCCTTGCAATTCTGGATCACCACCAAATTTAACATGGCATGAGAATGTGTTTCCCTTCCCGTGTTTTTTCCATGCATGTGTGTCCTTATGTCAGGGGCCAGCTCTACGGACAAGTCCTTAAACCTGGACTCCAATCACATGAAATACACCAGAGAAGACAAACAGACATGAATACCTTCAGGTTGTCATAGACAGGAATCCTTCTGGATTCTAAATGTTTTGTGAGAAAGTCGTCCCTTCTGATCTGTTCTCTAAAGATATTATTATTCAGTAATTCTCTGATTTATAAAAGCAATATATTCTCATTTTGGAGAAATGAAGAAAGTATATTATCTATAATACCATCATCAAAAGAAAACTAATGCTAACATTTGAGTGTATTCCTTCCCTTTTCTAAATTATACTCTCAAAATTCCTCAAGAAACTTTTATTATGACTGCATAGTATTCCAGTATGAATACATTGCAGTTTGTTAACCAGGCTCCTAAGTTGTTTCTAGATTTATTTTTTTCTGTTAAAGGTGTCTTATGTACAGATTGACTTCCTGACATTCCAATACATGAACTATCACTTTTCTTAATTTTCCCAAATCGAACTAGTCTGGTTTGGCTTTAGCAATCATTGAGAAATTCATTTGTGTCGTATGAAGGGGAAGCACTATCCCCTTGCTCGGAGTCCTAAGAAATCTTGGAAAGTTTGGTACAATAAAAGTAGGCAAGTGGCTGAGCGCAGTGGCTCACGCCTGTAATCCTAGCACTCTGGGAGGCCGAGGCGGGAGGATCGCTCAAGGTCAGGAGTTCAAAACCAGCCTGAGCAAGAGCAAGACCCTGTTTCTACTAAAAGTAGAAAGAAATTATGTGGACAATTAAAAATATATATAGAAAAAAATTAGCCGGGCATGGTGGTACATGCCTGTAGTCCCAGCTACTCGGGAGGCTGAGGCAGGAGGGTCACTTGAGCCCAGGAGTTTGAGGTTGCTGTGAGCTAGGCTGCCGACACGGCACTCTAGCCCAGGCAACAGAGTGAGACTCTGTCTCAAACCAAACTAAACCAAAAAAAAAGTGGGTAAGTGCCTCTGAGTTTCCCAGGACTGTGAGCAAATAGCTGCAACCTGTTTGCAGGGGACCTGCAAGTCTCCTAAGCTTGAGCTCCTGGTGTCAGACACTCTAAACATGCCACCCGTCCATGCTCCCAGCTAGGGCCACTCGTTGCAAAGGGAATGCAGGTCTTCACAGTGGGAAGAAAACCATCACTACCACTGACAACAAAACTGCCATCCTCTTCCTGGTCATCTACTGCCTCTTCTGCCCAGTTAGGGACCCTCCTTCTCCCTTCTAGAGGCAACTCCAGATGCATCTTCCAAATGCTTTTTTACCTTCTGAGCCCATGCTAGGGTGACAGTCACAGTGGCCTCTGTTGCATAAAGTCACTGTTACCAGCCTTTCCCCCTGGGAAGATCTTAGAACTCGAAGGCCTGGCATAACGTTCGGGCTAGGAGTTCTGTAAATTGTTTTTGTTTGTTTCTAACAACCACAGGGACAAGATAGATTAATAATACCTCAAAAGATGAATCTGACACACCAATAATACTCTATGGAGAGTGTTTGTGTAGTGTGGCGCTTCTTTAAATAATTAGGAGGTGTCTTTTTCTGCACAGAGGTGTCCTTGTCATTTGTTTGTTTGCAACTATAGGCAGGGAAGGGACTTTTCACGGGGACAGTGGGTTGGCAGAGGGGTCCCACTTGCCTCAGTTTGCTCAGCCCAGTGAGTGCCCGTGGCTGGTTCTAGATGAGCCGTCCACAAGCAGTGGGCACTTGGCATTATTGCTTTCTCATCTTTCTGGTCCTGTAATGAAATCTTATACACAGGAAGGAAAATGTGGAAACAAAAGTCACAGTTGTACTTTGCTCAACTCTGCCGAATCATCTGATTGGCCTCCAGACCAAACGCCGTTCTGTTTGCACAGGTGAAAATCATGAATAATGCCTGGGTAACGCTTTTGGTGGAACAGGGAGGAAAGCGTTGAAATATTAGCCCTGAAGAAGCAAGGTATAAACTGAGTGTATCAAAGATAATTCATCAAAATAAATACTGTAGAAAATGCTTCCCCTTTGCCCAGGACGGGGAAGGAAAGGCTAATTTTCAGAACTAAAGGTAGGAGGGACTCGTGAGCATTTCAGATACGCAGAGTTGGAAGTTGGCATTAAAATGGGGGTTTGTACATACAGATTCATCTTCTTGCAAGACCCAGATGTTCCTGGTTACTTAGTAAGCCTGGCACATGTCTACAGACAGCTCACGTGAAGAACCAGATATGCCCTAAACCAGGGGTCCTCAAACTTTTTAAACAGGGGGCCACTTCACTGTCCCTCAGACTGTTGGAGGGCCAGACTATAGTTTAAAAAAACTATGAACAAATTCCTATGCACACTGCACATATCTTATTTTGAATTAAAAAAAAACAAACGGGCAAAAACACTGCATGTGGCCCTCGGGCTGTAGTTTGAGGACACCTGCCCTAAACACTCAATTTTGTGCGTTTTCATATCCTGTTCTTGATTAACGGCAAGGCCCATTAGTGATTGTGTCCAAGTTTTCTATTAAAAGCTGATTTATTCTCATCTCCCACCGTCTCTGGGTGGTAGCACGAGGCCCACTCTAAAGTTACAAGCTTATAATAAAACGAACTGCAGTTCTTATCTATATTTGTATCGCAGTTCTCACATCCAAGGGTCACGTTCTAGAATCGTGGCTGTCCTCAGTTCCCCAGAGTGGCCGTGATGATAAGAATGGTGCTGGGGAGATATCGGCTCAGGTTTCCTTTTCCTGGACAGAAGCCACCACACTGCGGGAAGTAGCCATGCAGCTGTGCAGAGACCGGGCTTCACTATTCCAAAAGCACATGTGACTGTGGACCCTAAGACTTGCCCGAGAGTGGCAGGTGGCCATCCTGGGGGCGAGGGGCAGATCTGAGCTGACCCTGCCACCTGGGTTTATGTAAGGATCAGAGGCGGGACAGAAGCCAGGTGTGCCTGGTGGAGCCGATTGTCTTTCCACCCCTGGTCCTCAACCCAGCACAAGACTCAAAAACTAAAAACTAGAAACGGGTACAAAGAAAGGGAGGAAGATGTGGATGGTAGAAAAAAAGGACTCTGTAAGCAAATTTAGAAGCTTCGACCTTCCGTAGTGACAGTTCATTAATTCTCCTAAAGAGTATCATGGAGCAGGGATGACAGAGAAAAGCTGATGTGCATGGCTGATCCATTGTTTGTTAACTAAATACCTTGTTCCTTGAATCTTTAGTGAGAGCACCTAGCAACTAAAAAGTTCTTGTCGATCGAAATCAGAATTTTGACTAGGTTTGAATTGAAGTCTCGCAAGCGAAAGAAATGGGGTTAAAGTGTCTGCATGTCATGATTAAATGAACCAGGTCACTTATAGAGTGCCTGGAATGAGTCATTCCAGACACATTTGCATGTGGGAAGCTTCATTATATTTCTGAATTCTCTGTGGCAAATTGGGCACTAATTAGGATGAAGTAAAACTTCATTAAGGCAATGTTGATTTTTCCTTTCACCATAGAATATAATCTGAAGCAAAGCGAATACTTTGCCTGGGCAGACGCCCTGCTGTTTCCTGACAATTAATATATTACGTAAAGCTACATTTGCAGGTTCCTTTTCTGGACCTTGGCATTTCAATTTAGAGTTTAAAGGGTCTGAAAATAGGAAGGAAAAAAAAGTACCATCCATGCCTCTAGCTCTAACTTTCTTTTCTCTTTGACTTTAGTCTCCAAATCCAGTAGCATTGCAAAGATAAATTTGATACCCTCCTAATGTATAGTGCACATGGCGAACATCTCAGCAAATATTTGTTCATGATGATAAAATGCAAGTGTGGCAGTCACTTAAAAATTAATGCTGTGCAACTGTGTTGCATACACTTGAGGACATAAATGCAGAAAGCTAGATCTTAGCACTACCCAACACTACCCAGTAAATAATTTGAAGGAAATCTCAGTAAACTAATTTTTAGGGGGTGATATGATCTTTTCTTCTTTCTGCAATGTGTGTCTTATTAACAGGATTAGGAAGTTTGAGTCCTGAAAGAGATCTTAGGTATGAACTAGTTCAATGCTTGGCCTTACAGATGAGAAAACTATGATGCACTGAGGTTATACGTTGACCAGTTTTTGGTAGAAACTGAGCTAGGGCCAGCATCCCCGGATGTCAGCTGGAATCCTACACACTTGATCTCAGTTCCTTCATTTGCTAGAATTTCCCGGGCAAGCTGCGTAGCCTATTTTCTAAATAGCAGCCAGTGTTAAGAAGGTGTAGGGAGGGTGAAATGAGATTACCACGTGACCGTCACCTGGCACAGCGCGACGGGCACTCGATACGTTAGTTCTTCATGTCTTCCCGCAGCCCTGCGTTAGGAAGGAAGTTTCTAGAGAGCTGTCTGTGTAGGTTGCACACGAAGAAGGTGGGAACCGCTGCGTGGAGCCTGTTTCACTAGCATCCCTTGGTGATAGGAAGTCCTCTTCGAAGAAGAGAAGAATAGAAAGGACAAAGTGGGGTTCAGGTTATACAGCCCACCCCCCACCTGCATGACCCCAGAGGACTTCCCATTGGGCTGGCAAATTTGGGGTCACCTAATGATTTGGGAAACCCTCTAGAAGGTTGTGATGGAAATAGAGGGAGATTGCATTGGTCTCCATGGGGCTGGGAGGTAAATCCAGTTTTATGAACCTGTGAGTCCTGCCCAGGTAGGGCTCGGAGATCATTCCTCCCATCTCCTGCTTCCCCCCCCAGGTAGGGGTGTCTCAGCGTGGAGCCTTCAAACCCCAACCTGTAGACCATGCATGACTGAGAAAAGGTTTCACTGGAGGCAAAAGGAGAACCGTAACTCCCAACATAAAGACTTTTTCATTAAGTCAAATCTGAAATTGTGTGAGTGTACCGCCTCCTATTTTTAGTATTGAAATATCTTTCCTTTCTTGTGATGATAATGATACCAGAGAGAGAAGGGTTTTTTTAATGCCTCTCACTTTGCCAAATGAAGTCAACACCATAACCCCCCATGTTATATATATATTTTTCTTTAAGAAATTTTAATCCATGAAATACGAAATAGTAGGAACTACAGCTCCAGAGAGTGTAGTGTTCTCCACAGTCATCACTTATCATAAATGTGCGGGACCTTAGCAGCCCGGGCTGGAGGAGCCGTCGGGTGGGTGTCTGTCGGTCACAGTTTGCCTGCAGGGTGCAAGGTCATCTCAAGCCAGTGTATGAACAAAAATGCAATTAGTCAGAGGAATTCACTGGAAGGGCCTCACAGCTGCTGGAAACAGGAAGTGGGAGCCCAGGAGGCCCCCACCCATGGCTGCTCTTTTTATCCTTTGGGGTCTCCCATTGAAGGCCGTGGGGGTCTCTCATGTGCTTTCTTACGTAGATCTGCTCCATCCTCCTTCTCTGTTTCACTTTCCCTGCCCATGTCAGCCACATCTTCAAATGGCCTCACATTTCCAGTTCTTCATTGTCACCGACTGATGGATCCGTGTCCCAGGTCGTCATTTCCAAGGGAGGGAATGTGATTGGTCCAGCTAAGATCGGGGGCTACTGCTTTGTCCAGTCGGGGAGACCAGGCAGGGAGGCGGTGGCAGTGGGCTTTGTCGCTCTGCCCAGGGCAGCCCTCAGCACCCGTCCCCACACCCTTCCTCCTGTCCCGGCCCACCCTTCAGTGGCAGCCCCATCTGCACCGCTTGGCTCTTTTTGTCCAGCTGTTGTGTGTATATTGTCCTTGTCCCCCAATACACCGCAGTTGCTTGGTGAGCTCCAGAACCATAGCCAGCACTTAGACCCCCGTGTCTAGCACTTTCCTGAGTGCAGAGGTCCTGTCCCAAATGCTTTCTGGCTTTTTCCCCCCAATATCTTAAATCACAGAGTATCTGGTACAAGTGTCAGCAATTTCCATTGTCGTTTCTCTGAACTAAATGATGTCTCAGCGGTGAGCTGGCATCCAAGGGGAGGACACAGCGTGTGAGGAGATTGCTAATATGCAGGGATGAAAACCATCACAGTGAGAAAGTGAATAACATAAAAAACGAGAGTCGTTTACATTTGGAGCTGAATAGTTATGTATAGGGGGTGGGGGGTGGAGGTTTAGCTGTACATCTCTGTTTTTCTACGTACCACCACAATGACCCTGAACGAGACATAGAGATTTGATTTTGATTTTCTTCAAGGATTATTGCCTTCTGCAACAGAAAATGACAACTCATCACACGTGTCGTGTCTGCCCTAGGCTGCAAAGACGGCCAAACAGCAGAAGTTGTAAATGTGGCCATGTTGCTTAAAGTAATATTATTCCTTGGCTCTCTTGCTAAACTGAATATATCATCTTCTTTTTTTTTTTTTTAAAGTCAGGAATGAGGACATCACGGCTTGATACTGCTGAGCATAGTGTCTAGGAAGCTTCATTGAGGACACCATGAATTTGTCAAAATCTTGGTGAACTGGGCAGTGATTTAGGGATGATTTTCCTCATCAAATAATACTTGTAACGTGTGCAAAAACCATATTCCCGTAACAGAAACAGACTTCATGAAAAATAAGCTGGGAATAAACCACTTTGGTGACTTGCACAGAAAAATTAACCCAAAGAGACAATATGACTGTTCATGGGTGTCCTCTTGGCTGTGATACTGGCGTGTGAGCTGAGCCGAGTTTCCTGTGGAAGCCCCAGCATCTCCCCGGAGCCACGTCCCCAAAGGGACATGGGAAGAAGTGCTAACCTTACCCCGCTTCCTTCTATGGGAAGATCCCGAGAGGTGTGGCGAGGTGCGGGTGTCTAGAAGGTTCCATGGTGCTGCTGCCAGCAGGGGTCTGGTCTCCTTGTACTTTTAGCAAGAAGGAGGGAAAGAAGCTCCCATCCCACGCCCAAAGAAAGAGTTCCCCTAGAGTGTCGGGCCACCCTGGGGCGTCCCCGAAAGAGATGTTGAACTGGACCCTTGAGGCAGGATGGGCTGCAGATTTTTCAGGGTACCTCGTTCAAGAAGCGACCGCAGACCACAAGACCAAGCACAGACCCTTTCAAGAGCGGGGCCCTGCGTGAGCGCACTGCCTGCTCCCCTAGGAAGCCGGCCCTGCCTTAAGAGCTAAGTGCCTTGGCTCTTAACAGCAGAGTGCATTTGGCAGCCTTAGGAAGGTTGAAAGGAAATTAAGAAATGCAAACAAATGCACAAACCAGCTCCTGGGATACAGAGACCACCTGCATCTCACCACTGGCCTTGCAGCACTGCCGCCCTCTTAGGAAAACTGAATATACCTCAATTGCTTGGTGAGCTCAAGCTTCATTCAGGCCAGTTTGCCTAAAAGGATGCCTAGGATCATGTCATGCAAGTCAGGGCTGGGGAATGGGGACAGAGAAAGTTGAGATGATGCATTCACTCAGCCTAATCCCTAAAGTTTTCCCAGTTCTCTTTCTCTGCTCTTCCACTTGTATAATCTCCTATCTCCGCACAGTAGCCCGAGTGATCTTCTAAATTATGTGTCTGATCCTGTTCCCTCCTTCTTCTTTCCCTGTCTGAATACTTCAGTGACATTCTGTGACCCTACAGTCACATTGAGAATTAAGATGACTCCAAGGTCACGTGCGATCTGGTCTCTGCCCCACCAGGCCTCCCATGCTTGCCCCTTCTTTCTGCCTCAGGGACTTTGCACATGCCGTTCCTGTGCCTGGGATGCCTCTCTCTCCCTTCACACCTACCCTCTGGCTTGTCCCTTCTCCCCAACTTTCATTTTCCTTGAGATCAACGTTGATGTACTTCTCCAGCTCTCCGCCCATACACACCCCACCACCTCCAGTCTGGGTTTCAGGCTCTTGTTGCACCTGCTATTTGTCTTTAATGTCTGTCCTCTTTCTAGATTGTAAGCACCATCAGGGCAGAGTCGTGTCTGTTTTGTGCATCACTGTGTACCTAGTACCTAACACAGTGCCTGGAACACAGGAGGTGCTCCATAGGTGTTTGTTGAAAGATGAATGGATATACCACACAGTTCGTAATTTGCACTTAATTACACACTGTCCTGTATTATTTGTTATGTTTCATGAATTTCACCAATTAGTGTAGCAACTCTTTGACATCAGCCAACATAGTGTGTGTTTTTCTGAGTCTCCCACAGTGCTCAACTTATAGTCACGTTCGGGGAATATTATTGGCTAAGAGATTATGAGCGTTTTATACATTCAGCCTCTGCCATAACAGGCTAGATAACTAAGAGAGGAATTCAATTATGTGTTGTCCGTGTGGGTGTAAGTTATTATAGATACTTTCTGCTGATTGGCAAGGTAAGTAATAACCAAAGCTAGACATAATCTTACTTATGGGATTTCTGCCTCAAAATAAAAAAAAAATCAACTGTGATATAAATATCTCTCCCACAATCTTAGTGTACTGATTTTGGAAACAGTCTCGTTATAAGACGTTGAAGGACTGGTTGTGTTCAGTTCACTCTGACGTGAGGACATCGTCCCTATTAGATGCATAGAAAAGTGTGCAGACCCATCTGTCTTGATAGTGACTGTTAGAATTTGACTGGCAAAAGGAATTGATTTGCCATTATTCTTTCTTGTGACTTGTCCACAACTCCCTGTTCGAAGTGGCGTTTGTACCATAGAAGTCCAGCAATAAAAATCTTAATGGGTTATGCAGGGACAATATGATGTTTTTTCAGTAACTTTCACAACTGGTACTTTGACATTATTGGGTCTTTAGTTTCTGTCCTTCTTTGTCCAGATCTTCTGATAGACTTTTTCTCCTCTTGCCATGTTATTTTTCTAGACTGGCAGAGATAGCACTGAAAATATTTTTGGTGTCATTAAAAATAATCTATTTTCTCACTGTGTTTAAAATGCTTTTTTGCAGACAAGAAGCCCCAAACTGTCTCATAGTCCTCAACCTCCCGACCTGGTCGAGCATTTATCGGAGGCGTCCGGTGACTCTCTGGAAGCCATGTCGGAGGGGGACGCACCGAGCCCTTTCTCCAGAGGCAGCCGGACCCGAGCCAGCCTTCCCGTGGTGAGGTCCGCCAACCAGACGAAAGAAAGATCTCTAGGTAAGCGTCGGAAGGCGGTTTGTGATGCCCCTTTGTTGTTGCATGTGTGTGTGTTTACGCTTCTGAACATCTACCCTGCATTCAGTGTTACTTTGCTCTTGTTTTGTGAAAACACTGGGCTGGGGAACTTGACTGGTTTAATAGCAGCCGTCAAGGAGGGTTTGCCTGCTGAGGAGTCAGGGCCATCCAGGCTGTCTTTGGGGCTGGGCACTTTCAGAACTGACTGCGGTTGGCAACTCGAGCCAAGAGGCAGGTGGGATGTGGCAACAGCCTGGCAACCCTCTTCCCCAGTCCCAGAAGGCAGGACGGTTGGGTGTGCACCCTGGGACCCAGTTTGCACACGCTGCGCCCCCTGTCCAGCAGTCCAGAGGAGGGCAGGAAGGTGCCAGGTCAAGGGGGACGAGGTGGCCAACACCTGCGGGGCTGCTAATGAAAACCCTGCACTCAAGGCTGTTCCCGCCACCGTGGGGGGCTCGGTGAGTGCAGTGCACAGCTGTTCTAAAACGCAGGGCTCTTTCCGCCTGTACCACGTATCATTTGCTTTTTTTGTGTTGGACTGTCACTTTCTATCTTGCTTTGCTTTTTGTATTTCTATTTTTTTTTTGAGACAGAGTCTCACTCTGTTGCCCGGGCTGGAGTGCCGTGGCATCAGCCTAGCTCACAGCAACCTCAAATTCCTGGGCTCAAGCGATCCTCCTGCCTCAGCCTCCCGATTAGCTGGGACTACAGGAATGTGCCACCATGCCCAGCTATTTTATTTTCCATTTTTAGTTGTTTGGCTAATTTCTTTCTATGTATAGTAGAGACAGGGGTCTCGTTCTTGCTCAGGCTGGTTTCGAACTCCTGACCTCGAGCAGTCCGCCTGCCTTGGCCTCTCAGAGTGCTAGGATTACAGGTGTGAGCCACCGCGCCCGGCGCTGCTTTTTGTATTTCTATTTTTGGCCCTTTAACAAAGTATGTAAATCATAAGGATTTAGACCTGTTTGCCAGTTGGGCTGGTGTTTCATAGCTTCACTGCCACGTTCGGGTTCCGACTCAGTGTGTGTGTGTGTGTGTGTGTGTGTGTGCGCGCGCGCGCGCGCGCACTCGCGTGCGTGCAAGTGCATGCAAGCAGACGACGTCAGGGTAAGAGGGGACAGAAAACGAGTCTGCCTGCAAAAGCCTCTAGAGTCTGGCCTGTGCGGAAGATAGCTGGTTCTCCCACGGACAGCTGAGCAAATGCCTTGCCAGGAGAAAAAAGAAGAAAATAGATGTGAGAAGGTGCCCTGATTTTGTTTTCCTTGATCACAGATGATGACCCCAGGAGATTAGGTTCAGACATTATCTCAGCTGTACCAAAAAAGAGAGAGAGAGAGAGAGAAAAAAATCATTATTGGCTGGGTGTGGTGGCTCACGCCTGTAATCCTAGCGGGCGGATCGTTTGAGCTCAGGAGTTCAAGACCAGCCTGAGCAAGAGCGAGACCCCGTCTCTACTAAAAAATTAGGAAAAAATTAGCTGGACAACTGAAAAAAAAAAAAATATATATATATATATATAAATTAGCCGGGCGTGGTGGCGCATGCCTGTAGTCCCAGCTACTCGGGAGGCTGAGGCGGGAGGATCGCTTGAGCCCAGGAGTTTAAGGTTGCTATGAGCAAGGCTGACGCCACGGCACTCTAGCCCAAGCAACAGAGTGAGACTCTGTCTCCAAAAACCCCATCCTTATTTGCATTATCAATATTAATGTTTAACATTAAATTTTGTAGACTTGGGCTTAATCCAGGGTCCTTATTCTACAAATGAGAGAAGGTGGCCACAGAAAATCCACTTGTGCGTGTGTATCCGTTTGAGCTCATGCAGTTAGTTAAATGGCAGCAGGCAGAAGTCCAGGCCCTCAGTTCCCGTTAGTCCCATGGTGTGAATAAAAGGACAGGGACACGCAGGGGTGAGAGGCACCCAAGGAACACACTGGGCCAGGACTACGTCAAGATGCCTGAGGCTGTGCACCACCCCCAGGCTGGGAGTTTCCATCCAGATTAAAGAAACTTGTGCTTTCTCAACACCAATCACACTCAAGGCAGGAGCCAGGCAGGGAGTGGAATTTCTCCTTTGTGCTTTGCAGGAAATGAGTGAAGTGCAGGTCTCTGTAGAGATTGCTTCTGCTTTGCAAAGTAAGATGAAGATAAGAATAAATACCTACTCACCTTCCCCCATACCTAGGCAACCTTGGGTCTGCTGGATAATGGAGCCTTTGTCTTGAAGGCAGGAATTCTGCCTGGTGGCCAAGCGGGTTTGGCAGACGCTGGCCAAGTTCAGGGCCGGAGCAGAGCCGTGGGGCGGGAGAGGAGCGGGGACAGCCTTGCCCAAGGAATTCCGAGGGTGGCGGATGTGTCCGGGCAGGGCTGGCTTCTGCAGAGCACCCTGCACCCCTTGCTGCGAAGCGCTGGTGGTCACTGTCGCGGCCGGCAGAAAACATGCATCAGAGCTGTTTATTCTGCTGTCGCCAACAGTGGGGCTTTTCGGCCTGTGGACAGAAAGCTCCTGGACAGAAACTAAGGAACCCAGAGAGAGGAGAGGAGAGAAATCAAAGCAAGGGGAGCCCAGTTCCCAGAAGATGAGTCTGGCCCCGGGCCACGGGGGTTGGCGCTGCCCTTGACCCCCTCTTTGTGGCCGACTTGGGAAATGTCCTCCCCGCCGCACCTGGCCCTCATGGCGTAATCCCTTTGGGCCCGGGTGGGAAACAGAGGGAAATGTGAGTCATGGAGAACCTAAATGCAATCTCCCTCCCAAGGGCCTTCCTCGGCCTCCTCTCTAGGAAACTCCCACGTGCCTGGCCTTATTTAACACGCAGACACGCGGGCTCCTGGGGCCAGCGGCGCTCCCCGGAGAGCCGGGCCATGAGCAGTCGTGTCCCCAGCACCAGGGTGGCCCAGCAGCACAGCTGTGACTCCACAGCGCCTCCGGGGCTGCACACCGACACTTTGAGCTGTGACCTCCTAGAAACCCTCTGTTGGTGCCATTTGGAAGCCCTGGGTGTCTTTTGGCATCTGTACATTGTCATTTTCTCTTAATCCACAGAGTTTTAAGATCTCCCACGAAGCCCTATTGATCTTGTCTTTACTTAAAATTTCGCTGGTCTGTTCATGATGGATTTTTTTTTTTTAATTAAAGACTTCATTTTTTTTTTTAAGAGCAATTTTACGTTTGCAACAAGATTGAGTGGAAAGTTCAGAGAGTTCCCAAATAGCTCCAGCCCCCACATAAGCACAGCCTCCTGTACTATCCATATCTCCACTGGAGTGGCACATTTATTATAATCCATGAGCCTACTGGGTACGTCATTGTCACCCAGAGTCTGTAGCTTTCATTAGGGTTCACTCTTGGGGTTGTACATTCTGTGGGTTTGGACAGATGTGTAATGCCATGATTGTTCCATTGCAGTATCACACGGAAGGGTTCACTGCTCTAAAAGTCCCCTGTGCTCTGCCTGCCCATCCCTCCCCCCGCCAACCCCTGACAACCTCTGACCTTTTCAGTGTCTCCATCGTTTTGCTATTTCCAGAATGTCATATAGTTGGAATCCTACAGTATGTAGACTTTTTAGATTAGCTTGTTTCACTTAATAATATGCATTGAAGCTTCCTCCCTGTATTTCTGTGGCTGGATAGTTCCTTTCATTTTAGCATCTAAATAATCCTCTGTTGTCTGGATGTGCCACAATTTATTTATTTATTGACCTACTGGAGGACATCATGGCTGCTTCCACGTCTTGGCAATTATGCATAAAGTTGTTATAAATGTCCCTGCGCAGGTTTTTGTGTGGACATCACTTTTCACTCCTTTGGGTGGACACCAAGGAGCACTGGTGCTGGGTTATGTGGGAAAACTGTGTTTACTATTGTCCCATCATGGATTCTTGCGTTAGTTTTGATTTTTAAGAATAGTGCAATAAGCTGGACATGGTGGCTCACGCCTGTAATCCTAGCACTCTGGGAGGCCGAGGCGGGCGGATTGCTTGAGGTCAGGAGTTCGAAACCAGCCTGAGCGAGACCCCATCTCTACTATAAATAGAAAGAAATTAATTGGCCAACTAATATATATAGAAACAATTAGCCGGGCATGGTGGCACATGCCTGTCGTCCCAGCTACTTGGGAGGCTGAGGCAGCAGGATTGCTTGAGCCCAGGAGTTTGAGGTTGCTGTGAGCTAGGCTGACGCCACGGCACTCACTCTAGCCTGGACAACAAAGGGAGACTCTGACTCAAAAAAAAAAACAAAAAAAACAAACAGTGCAGTAAGATATTATTTATCATGATTACTGAGTTTTGGGGGCCCTCTTCTATATTTTTCTGGAAGCACGTGCCTCGCCCCAGTGCCAGCACTGCATGTCACTACAGGATCATCAGACATGGTGGCTGCAGCCCTCAGCCATGGGGCCCAGAGTGATGGGAGAGAGTGCAGGCCTGGGGCCGCGCCTCTGCACATGGCGCAGTTTGTCCCTTGAGTCCTTCCCAGCCCGGGCAGCGCAGGACTGCGGGGAGGTTCGGGCACCCAAAGGTGGAGCCTGGACCGACCGAATCCTCAACCCATTCCCCTCCTGGGAGGGAGGAACCCTTCTCTCGCTGCAGGCCGCCTGTGCCTGCAGATAAACCTGCTGCCTCATAATTTTTCCACTTGGATAACCCCTCGTTTCTCTGGCTTCTGTGCACTTCGGCCGGGGAGGAGCGCAGGGAGGCTGGGCGCGGCGCATTCTGCAGCTGCTTTCGGGAGACAAGCAGGGGAGAGGATGGGGGGCAGCGAGCCGTCCCTTGGACACCGTCCTGGGATTCGGGGTGCCTGCTTTTTGGGGGGAAGCATTCTGCTGCTGCAGGCAGGGCCAACGACAGCAAACGCCAGTCCTTTCTGAGGCTGAGAGCCGAATGGCCGTTCTTGGAGATTTACAAAGCAGAAAGGTAAATACAGAAAGAAATTGGCTCAGGTGACCGTGACCGGGCGCGGTGGCTCATGCCTGTAATCCTAGCACTCTGGGAGGCCAAGGCTGGATTGCTCGAGGTCAGGAGTTCGAAACCAGCCTGAGGAAGAGCGAGACTCCATCTCTACTATAAATAGAAATTAATTGGCCAACTAATATATATAGATAAAATTAGCCGGGCATGGTGGTGCATGCCTGTAGTCCCAGCTACTCGGGAGGCTGAGGCAGGAGGATCGCTTGAGCCCAGGAGTTCAAGGTTGGTGTGAGCTAGGCTGACGCCACGGCACTCACTCTTGCCTGGGCAACAAAGCAAGACTCAGTCTCAAAAAAAAAAAAAAATTGGCTCAGGGCTCTGATGAATCCCACAACCAGGTTCCGATGACCTTTTATCTCCAAATCTCTCCTTCCCTGCCCTCTACCCATCTGGGCTCCAGCAGAAATCCTTTCGGTGGAATTTATGCCATTTCTCCTTCACTTTGTCTTCAATGAAAATGGAAAAGAGGAGAAGAAAAGAAGCCTAAAAAATACAAGTGAAGATCGCCTTCCAGTAGTTTGGTTTTTAGAAATAATTTCCATGACAAACTGTCACGCTGATATTAGAGCTGGCGTCTTAATGATGGGGTCGGTTCCTTTTAATCAGGGCGCTGCCGTCTGATAAATGCCTGTCTGGAATGTGACCCGGGCAGGGGCTGGTGTCTGGCTGTGCTGCAGCCGGCCTTCGGGGAAAGGGTAGCCACAAGATGTCCCCACCCTCCTGTGCCCGCAGGAATTTGGAAATAAAACTCATGTGAAAACAAGCACAACAGCAGCCACTTGTAGACGCAGCCGGATTCCTTTGTTGTCCCCATTCTGGATGGATGGCTTTAGGAAAGAGACCTGCTTACCCAGCTCAGCAGCCGGAGGTGTTACCCTTTCTAGAACAAACTACCTCTTAAACACACAGACTGAAAAAAAGCAGAAATGATTTTCAAAGGCGTGGGAGGATTTTAGACTAGTTGCAGGAGAAGTTCCTTGGGGGGGGGGGGTGAGTTATTGAGTAGCTCTTTTTTTGCAAGGTGGTGACTTTGATGGTTATCATTCCCTGTGGGGACTTAAGGACAAGAAAGTCTGTGGTTTCCAGAATCTGCCTTCGGTGCATGAGCAAGGCTGGGCAGGAGGTGGGGCGAAGGATTGAGGAAATACCAGTCTCCAAATAGGAGAGCCCAGAGGAAGTGTGTGCAGCGACTGTGAGACCAGTATTCGATTGTTTGAGTTATTAGATCGTTTCAGTTAGTTATCCCTCGATCATTTAAAAAGCAATAATTTTTTAAATTTATTATTTATGTTTTTACAAGCGAAAAACAGGTATTGCTCCATAGAGTAAGTGAAACGTTTATGAAATTTGTTTTCCTAAGCGGTGGTAGTAATGGAAGGATAATATAAAAAGAAAAATTTGCAGAGGAGAGTTTCATAGCAGGTCAGTAGGTTCGGGGCCCATCCCTGACCTTTTCTAGGATGCTAAGAAAGAACATGCCAGAATATGCCAGCGCCCTGGCGGAAGTGGGTGGCAGTGGGTGGACAGGGTGGCGGGCGGGAATGACCTACGCCAGCCTGCCCCAACCCAGCGCACTTTCTGTTACTGCTGAGGCTGGAGAGAAGACTCATCGGGGAATATCAAATGCACTGGGTTCTGGAAGCTGGAAAGCTTTTGGGTTTCCTTCATTACTATTTGCCAAGGCCCCAGGGCATAGTCTGTAGCCAGACAGGGTTGAGAGTCCAGGGGTGGAGCATCCGGTTTTCCTAGCAAGGAGGGTGCAGGTGTGGCCTGTCTCTGCAATAGGACTAGAAGCTTCCTGATCCAGGCAGCATGGCTTGGGAGTCACACCTGACTGGGGTGGCAGGAAATGTCCTCTTTGTCAAACAGGTTGTGTGGTGGCCCAGCTCTACCATGAAAACCCAGCCCAGTGATTCTGCAAGCCATGTTTTTTTTTTTTTTTTGAGACGGAGTCTCACTTTGTTGTCCAGGCTAGAGAGAGTGCCGTGGCGTCAGCCTAGCTCACAGCAACCTCAAACTCCTGGGCTCAAGCGATCCTGCTGCCTCAGCCTCCCGAGTAGCTGGGACTACAGGCATGTGCCACCATGCCCGGCTAAATTTTTCTAGATATATTAGTTGGCCAATTAATTTCTTTCTATTTATAGTAGAGATGGGGTCTCACTCTTGCTCAGGCTGGTTTCAAACTCCTGATCTCGAGCAGTCCGCCTGCCTCAGCCTCCCAGAGTGCTAGGATTACAGGAGTAAGCCACCACGCCTGGCCTGCAAGCCATTTAATAAATCCATTTTTTCTTTAACTAGCTAGAGCCGGTTCACTTCTAAACCCTGGCTGCCACAGGGGTCTGATTTACTGTATTCATGGCTGTTGTAGTGCAGCCTCATCTGTGTGTTTCAGGAAATACAGCAAGAGCTGGCACGTATAGCCTGATGATGACTTGGGGAGGACTGGCAGTGAGCCGAAGGTGTGGTTTATCAAACTGTTCTAGAGAATACTCGAGTTCTATGGAGTTTTCTCTGCTATAAATATTGTAGTTTTGCATAAGATTTCATTTAAAGAATAAGCTTATGGTAAACTGCTAAATAAAATCAAACCCATACACACAATAAGGAGAAGAAATTAAATAGGCTAGTGGTAGAAGGAAGGAAGGGAGGGAGGGGGGTAGGGAGGGAGGATTATGAGGAAATTTCCTCAATATGGCAGGAATCCTCTAGTACTTGTCATTTGGCTATAGTGGATAAGTCAGAGATTGCCTCTTAGTTTTCTCACATTTGTTATAATGAATGTCTTTGTAAACCGAATCTTTAAATAGAACAGGGATAGGGGCTGAGAATTAACCATTGGAAAAAAATATGTCAAGAAATCCTTTAGTGTAGCAAAACATGCTTTTGTGATACAAGTGATCACCCCTGAATTGTCCTTTATAGACTGGGAGTTTTATATGTGAGGTCTGCTGCGAGAAGGGAAAACTGATCCAAGTTTGCCCACTGGTCTGTCAATTCACCTGTGAGAAAGAATGTTCTTGTAAAAGATTGTGTAGACTCATGATGCGTTTGTGTTTACTTTAAAAAATAAAGTAATTATGAGTTGGATATGTTTAGAAATCTTTCACTATTAAAATTCCTGGGTGGAAACTCTAGAATAGATTTCTGAAACCTTGAAGATATTGTTGAGTTCATTTGGACCTGAGAAGTTCTGTGCTCTTTACCAATATCTTCTAGGGTTTCTCAGCAGATAGAGGAGAAGTTTTGATTGATGCTGAGGGTTCAAGCCTTCGCTGGACCGTCGTTATTTTATAGGGTCTGTCACTGGGTGGGGACGAGAAGGAGACACTTTAGCACTGAGAAAGATCTTAGAGAAGAATTGGGTTTCTTCCTTTTAGCCAGGGTGTTGCTAAACCTGGAGTACAGGTTGTTATAAAGTTAACATAAAACTTTCCAGTGCCAAAGATGAAGTCATAGCGTTAAATTCCTGGAAGGGTAACATATTCCCAAAGCCATTTCAGAAAATCAGTCTTCCCATATGTCTCTTTCTGTCAAGGCTGTGATGTTCTATCCTAACCCAGACACGTAGCTAATTTTTTTTTCTGATCTGAAAAATACTCTAATACTAAAAATACTCTAATACCAATACTCTAACTCTCCATCCAAGCTTCAAAGACAACATTAAAATAAAACAAGTTTTTTTTTTTTCTATTTATACCTCTCTACATTCAAAATAGATTGGATTTGGCTTAATTGAAACCAATAAAAATATATAAAACCATTGAAACAAGAATTAATACAGAAGTTAGAAAAAATATGGGTCCCAGAAAAATTAAGATAAAGAGAATTGCTGTCATTGCAGCTAAGACAAGAAAAAAGAAGAAATGCAGGCCAGGCGTGGTGGCTCATGCCTGTAATCCTAGCACTCTGGAAGGCCGAGGCCGGAGGATTGCTTGAGCTCAGGAGTTGGGGACCAGCCTGAGCAAGAGTGAGACCCCATCTCTACTATAAATAGGAAGAAATTAGCTAAACAACTAAAATAGAAAAAATTAGCCGGGCACAGTCACATGCCTATAGTCCCAGCTACTGGGAGGCTGAGGCAGGAGGATCACTTGAGCCCAGGAGTTTGAGGTTGCTGTGAGCTAGGCTGACGCCATGGCCTGGGCAACAGAGTGAGACTCTGTCTTAAAAAAAAAAAAAAAAAAAAAATGCATGGGCTAAATGGATTTTATTATTTAAGAAGAGGTTTATATCAGTTCATAAGGGAAAAATGTTTTCAAGCATTATAATCCAAGAAACCCTGTATCTTAATGTTCTTGACATCTTATTATGTAATAAGCAGTTATATTTAACAGTTGTTTTATGAAAGGTTTTTCGTATAGCTGTATCTTTCCCATAAAACTCCAACGACATAGTATAATATGAAGTCATGCTGTAAGAAGGGCATATCTGGAATCTGTAGATTTCTAAGGATCTAATTTGATACATGGAAAGGGTTGATATGGTCTTTTCTAAATTTTTTATTTTTAATTATCATGGATATCATAATAGCTGTACATATTTATGGGGGACACATGCAATGTTTTGATACAGGCAAACAGTGTATAATTATTAAACCAGGGTAATTGGGGTACCCATCACCACAGCATTTATCATTTCTTTGTGTTAGGAACATTCCAATTCCACTGTTTTATTTTTTTTTTTTTAATTTTTTTTTTTTGAGACAGAGTCTCGCTCTGTTGCCTGGGCAAGAGTGCCGTGGCATCAGTCTAGCTCATAGCAACCTCAAACTCCTGGGCTCAAGCGATCCTCCTGCCTTCTACTCTTTTAGTTATTTAAAAATATGCAATAAATCATTGTTAACTTTAGTCACCTTATTGCGCTACTGAATGCTAGAACTTATTCATTCTGTCTAACTGTATTTTTGCGCCCGTTAACCATTCGCTTCTTTATTCCCCCTCCCCACTACCCTTCCTACTTCCCAGCTTCTGGTAACCATCATTCTCCTTTTTATCTCCATGAGTTTAATTTTTTGTTTTAAGCTCCTACATATATGAGTGAGAAGATGTGAGATTTGTCTTTCTGTGCCTGGCTTATTTCACTTAACATAATGTCCTCCAGTTCCATCCATGTTGTTGCAAATGAACAGGATTTCATTCTTTTTTATGGCCAAATAATATTCTGTGTTGTGTATGTGCCACATTTTCTTTGTCCATTCATCCATGCATGGAGACTTAGGTTGATTCCATACCTTGGCTATCGTGAATAGCGCTTCAATAAACGTGAAGGCTGTAGGTATCTTTTCAATATACTGAATTCCTTTCTTTTAGATATATGCCCAGTAATAGGATTGCTGAGTCATTTACTAGTTCTATTTTTTAGTTTTTTGAGGCAGCTCCATATTGTTCTCCATAGTGGTTACACTAATCTCCATTCCCACCAGTGGTGTAGGATGGTCCCCTTGCCCCACATTCCTGCCAGCATTTTGTTATTGCCTGTGTTTTAGATAAAAGCCATTTTAACCAGGGTAAGATGATATCTCATTGTAGTTTTGCATTTCTCTGATGATTAGTGATGTTGAGCATTTGTCATATACCTGTTGGCCGTGTGTATGTTTTCTTTTGAGAAATGTCTATTCAGATCCTTCACTTTTTAAAAATCAGATTACTTGGTTTTTTCTACTGAGTTGTTTTTGCTCCTTATATATTCTGGTTGCTAAGCTCTTGTCAGAGGAGTAGTTTGTAAATACTTTTTCCCATTCTGTGGGGATATAGTCTTTTTTTTTTCTTTTTTTTTTTGAGACAGAAGTAGCTGGGACTACAGGCATGCACCACTATGCATGGCTAATTTTATACATACGTACATATATGTATGTGTGTGTGTATATATATATATATATATATATATAATTTTTTTTTTCAGTTGTCCAGCTAATTTCTTTCTGTTTTTTTAGTAGAGATGGGATCTCACTCTTGCTCAGGCCGGTTTTGAACTCCTGAGCTCAAACGATCCACCTGCCTCAGCTTCCCAGAGTGCTAGGATGACAGGCGTGAGTTACCTCGCTCGCCCCCGGGGATATAGTCGTGATAATAATTTAGCCCTCAGGTGATTGGCCCTTTGCTATTAATTGTCTTAGCTGGGTGGGTAAGTTCAGTTGGCTATGAATATTTGAAGGCCAGGAGATTATTGAAGGCTTAAATGGCTACAGAGAGTTGCAGAAGGAATCTCTCCTACAGTGACAAAATTCCAAAATTGTAATGTGTTCTAATAACACTAGCTACTACTGTACACTCTCTCCAGGAATGAGATTGGAAGTCTACCCTCAGATACTCTGCAGTGGTTTGGTTGGAACAAAAGATGAGACATTAAGAAACATTGCCTGAACTACTTCTGAGGGAAAAGATTTAGTTTATCAGTCTCTTTGGTTTCCCTTTGCCATGAAAACTCTTTCTTAAAATCTGTTCACTCTGCCTTCCTGTTTTGGTAAATGCAAAATTCATTGCACACACCATTTTTTTCAATGAAAAATTTCTTACCAAGTAAATTTGTTTTTAAAAAGCTAACTTACAAATAAGATCCTTTATGTTTA